>JAHMML010000072.1:513767-639077 GCA_020341155.1 Eciton burchellii
TTATCATGCCTTGATCATTGTGCGATAATCGTACTTGATCATTAGCTTTACTTTTAGGTCATTAATATCACGATCGAAGAACGTGTGCTTACGACTTCCTTGCGCGAAAATTCGCCTTTGTCAGCCATGTGCATTGTGGCGCAATCGTTCAAAACGTCGTCGCAACCCCATGACGATCTGCGAATAGGATGTCATATATCGTGACCACGTGATTCGACTGACCAATCGGCGCTATAGGATTTAAAATCGTGCGTGGTCTTTGTTCATGGGCCTGTTCGTGTCAACCAACGTTGCTTCAGTTCCGTCAAGGGGGCCCTGTGTCGGTGTACGTTCCGTTTATACATGATCACTTCGGAAAATCGCGTGATTCGCTTATAAATATATGTGTGAAAGTGGTAGCTGTATGATCAGGCAGTGTGTTACAGGAATCGTCAAACGCACGGTATCAATATACGGTAGGTCTGGCGCCATTATTATGTATCATGGACCATGTAAATACAGTCACGAAATGTTATTATCCATCTTGTTTCTCGCGGGCTTCGATCATTTGCTGCCGGTGTACGTGTTTATTCTATTTTTTCATTAATCAAAAATGAAATGTATTGAATATAAGACATATATTAGAAGCAGACAATCAATATAGCATATTTTTCTCTTTTTTCATATATTTTTTATTGTTTTTATATATTTTTCATTTCGAACAAATCATATATTACTCGCAAAAAATATTAATTATGGAAAAATATTTGTTACAATTAACGTTTATTTTTTTTCTCTTTTTTTCTATTATGCGACAGCATTTTCAATCAATTTTGTAATAATTTTTGTAGTAATGTTGAATTCCTATCGATTATATCATGCATCGCAATGATAATTGACACGCCGGTATGATCTCTGAGAATATGAATGATTGCTTTCGTCTTGTGTCAAATCGCGCTCGCAACTTGAATGAAAGGTTTATGGGCGCGGGAGAGTACGGCGCTGTAAGTACGGTGATGTATTTTGTATGGTTATGTGTGTGTACTACGTTGTGATGGTGCGTACGCGCGCATGAGCGTTGCACTGCGTATGAGTACATATGTATCTGCACGCGTGCGTAAGTGGCGATATTACATGTCCTAATCACGTGTTGGAAACCATTCATCACAGGTCTTTTATTTTTGATATTGTGAAAGTATACTTTCTTTGTCTTTGCGAAAATAATATAAAAAATATAAAATATAAAAAAAATCCCATCATACATTTACTATCATATGTCATATAGTGTGAAGAAAGAAAGTTGTTTACTATAAATAGATACAATTTCCTTTAAGTATTCGGTATATACAGAAAATATATATGTAAATTCAATAAATTATAAGCTATGAATGAGCATGAAAATAGCTATAATATATAAGAATTTGAATTAAAAGAGGAAAAAAGAGAATAGGAAGAAAAAATAAAAAAGAAAAGAAGAAAGATATCTCATATGCCTATTTCAATAAAAGAAAGAAAACAATAGAAATATGAAGCATACGTATTGCGCTAGAATTCCTAAAATTAAATTGTTATGAATTTGCCATTGAGAAAATGTTCACATATCTGTTTATTGAATTTAGCTCAATTATGCAATTGCGATTCAAATTTAATTCATTCCTTTATTTTTTTTATATTCTTTATATTCTAAAATATAATCAATATTCCTAAAGTATATTAATAACTATAATAATAAAATATTTCGCGCATGGAAATTACGAATATCAATTGTTTTTGATGACTTACATGCGATTTTTACCCATTTTCTTTTTCCTATAAGTCTTTCTTCTTTCTCTCTTTTTTTCTTTCTGTTAATTTTTTCTCTCTTATCTGAACTTTCGGCATATATATTGCGATATTTTCTAAATAATTATCAAATAATTATTAATATTTAAATTATTAAATAGCATATTCAATAACATCAACAATGATGAATTCACTAAAATTAAAAACATTGATACTACCGATTTCCATTGATAAAAAAAATAATAATTCTATATGGACAAATTTTAATTGTTTGCCATTATAGAATAAACTCTCATCGATCGATCTCATTTTTCATTATATGCTTTTTATTTGATGATTTGATTTACAAACTATTTAATAGAAGCTTTTATGATTTATGCTGAAAATCATCCATTTATTAAAAAGGAGAGTTTTAAATTTTTCTAAAAGATGAAATCGATAATGAAAACAAACAAAATATAAGCAATTGTACGACTATGTCTCCGCATACAGAGACGGAAAGTTATACTATACCAAGGGAAGGGAGAAGGGCAGCCC
Organism: Eciton burchellii; assembly: GCA_020341155.1. Taxonomy (NCBI): domain Eukaryota; kingdom Metazoa; phylum Arthropoda; class Insecta; order Hymenoptera; family Formicidae; genus Eciton; species Eciton burchellii. The sequence continues at coordinate 516,066 of JAHMML010000072.1, forward strand.
TTCGAGCACTTTCCAGTCGCGCGCCGCCGGGAAAGCTATTGACCGTGAGAACCTTCCGGGAAACCTCATACCCCCGAATACCTTCTGTTTCCCCTTTGCCATATGCCCACTACAGGAAACACAGTTGTATGGGTACGACTAAAATTTATGTTTCTCTTTCCTATTTCTTCTTCATTTTATTTTCGTACGTGATATTTTGTTCTCTTGTTTTAGATAATTATTTTTACGGAACAAAGAAAAGAAATATATAAAATAAAGAGAAGAAAAGAAAAAGGAAAGGAAAGAGAGAAGAAAGAACGGAAGATAAATAACAGAAGATGATGGAACGTCTTGCGAATGCGTAGTTGATCGTAATATGCTGAAAAAATAGTGACAGGAAAATGTTTTGTACACAAAAATAACACAAGTATTACGTAATTGGCATTATCTTACGTAGTTTTCATAAAGTTCCTTATTTGGTAACATATAAATTAAAGAATTTATAAGATGTATTTTGAAAAATAATTCAAAAATAATTCCGTTATTAAATCACTATGATGCAAGTTTCGTTGTAATTATATAATCGATTATAATAATAATCGAAAACGATTATTCTTAATACAATCAGGCTTTCATTCTTTGAATAATACAAGAAATATTACATTTATATATATTAAAAGCATATTAAGAAATGTATTTTGTTTACATATATATTCGTATATGTAAATTTATTTACATATACGTTTCCGATAATATTTGATATTTTACAAGATTCTAAATCCTATGATTCTCTATATGAAAAAAAAAAAGATTAAGTTTAACCTGTTAGCCATATATCATGACATTGACATTAGGTTAAAAAGAATTCAATTTTAGATAAACGATTACATGATTGAATAGGAAAAGTATTGTTGAGTACGAATGATAGCAAGATATATGTGAAAAATAGCGAACGACGCAAATACGTTTCATGTTTAAAAATATTAAAGGCACAATCGCAATTTTTTATTTTATATTGAAAAATATCAAGCATAAATTTCTGTTATTTTATATTGAATAGCAAATTGCATTATTTTTTATTTTTTATTGTTTTATCTTTTTTTGTAATAAATATTATAAATGAAAAAGTTTGACTTTAATAAAAATTATTCACATTATAATATTAGTGAATCATATGATGGAACGTTATTTCAAGGAGTTCACTGTAAGATAGGTTAATTCTTTTAAAATGAGATAAAAGAAATGCGATTGTGTGATACTTAAATAGTTAATGCATAAATTTTTTTCATTTCAATTTTTCCGTTTTGTTTATGTAAAATGTGTAAAGAGAAAAATTATTTTCGCGTTATTTAAAATGTATATTATATGTAAACTTTTGCATTTGCAATTATATAAAATAATTAAAATAAAAGGATATGATTATTTTGAATATTATATATATATATATAATTTAAATTATTTTAAATATGATATATAAAAAAGATTATTATATGACGATATTATAATTTAAAAAAACAATTTCCGTTCTAAGTCACAGCCGGAGTTCTAATAATACTGCAATAATGAACAAATTTTGCTTGGACAAATGATGATAAGCATGATAACAATCGATATTAGCATTAATATCTCTTATTAAAATAAGATTAATATTATGCATTGTTCTGTTTTATTATGCAAATTTTATTATGTATAATAGAAAAGGTAGAAAAAAGAAAAAAATGTAAATTAAAAATAATATAAACTTTTTATGTAGTTTGTATGTTGAAAGATCTACGTAAAATATAAGATATATAATATCTATACGAGATATAAGATATGAATATATAGATAAAATATATGTATTATAATAACGCAAATATCCCTAAGTTCCAAAACAAAATTTTTGTTAATTTTATATATATAATTTATATATTATTATATATCAATGAGAGAGCCTGTGAATATATGCACGACATCTTCATGATTGTTACTTCGATAATTTAATGTGACAAGGACAATGACAAAGCTTTTTCGCGCCATTTCTGTATGGCCACGTGCGTATGATGATGCTGCGCGTATGTATAATGATGCGTGCATGCATTGTACATATCGTTCATTTGTCCTGTCATGACACAAATCGATAACAATTCATTAACGATGGCATCTTAGAATTCATTGATATATGAAAAAAGAGGATTTTAGAAGCATGTTGTTTTAATATATTATAAATTCAGATATCCATAAAATGGAGAATAGAGAAGTTTTTTATTCGAAACTTTAAGTTCAATTCAAGTTTAACATTCTTAATGTAAAAATTATTTCATAGATATTTAATATATACAATATATAATATATATCAGTAAAAATTCTCGATAAACAAAGATTTGAATTTTCTAATTTTATTAAAATTGAATAATATAAAGTTCGAGTTTTTTGCTTTTTTGTCTGCAAAAATAGAAGCATTAGTTCGACTTTAATCAATGTTGATCAAGGATTAACATTATACATAAATATTAAGGATTAACAAGCAACCTGTGCTGAAAAATTATAAAAAACGAAAAAGCTAAAAAAAGAAAAGTAAATGAAGGAAAAAAGAAAGAGAGGAAATGGAAGAGTAAGATAGCAAATTTCAAAACGAGTTTTCGAGAAAGAGGGCTACCCTGAATCTGAATGCAGTATTTACAGCCTATGTAGGGTGCGCATTCTTGCAGCTTGCAAATACTGGCTGTGCCACGGCAACCAGAACGGTAGGGGGGAAGAGAGGGCGCGATGAGTGCGGACGATAGGGTGGAAGCGATCGAGGAACAAGGGAAGGTAAAAGGGAGCGGAAGAGAGTATCAGATCGATACTCAGTGGAAAGCGCGGTCAGAGCAGAGATAGTCTGTAACTCTGTTGCAGACATATTTATGATTGGTCCATCATAAGATTTGGATGTTGCGCAATTATATGAACACACAATTTATTAAATGTAATGAATATTTATAACAATGCTGGATTGTTTGTTTCCAAATACAGAACTGAAAAAGAAATTTAGCTTATTTTAATTGCAGCAATCATTAAAATTTTCTTTCTATACTTAAAAGTACAAATAAATAGATAATATATTAAATAATTTAATAAACTCTTTAACGTCTTTCTATTGTTATTGTTATTAGTAATTATTATTAATTGCACTAGAAAAAATTAAGAAAGGACAAATGATAGAAATGTTAGAAAAGCTGACAAACGCAGATAAACTGAAAGGAACATATAAGACCATATAATAAATAAATTACACTTAAATTTACTAAATTTACATTAAATCACTAAATTTATATTTATAAATCGTATGAATTCAAGATTCTTCTTGTATGTATCTTACATTCACGCATATCTAGGAAAATATGAATATATATCGTACGTATGTACATGTATATATGTATAAAACAAGTTAGTAAATTTATAAATTATTAATTAATAAATCATAAATTAATTTATAAATTTATTTAATATTAGTTTTGTTTTTAATGAGAGAGAATAATTTAATATAAACTATAATTTATTTCAATATAATTGAAAGAAAGAAAATTTGATATAACATAATAAATTTGAAGGCATGAAAGACCGCGACTGTTTTAATTAAATAATTATTATGTTTCAAGAAGCGGATTTTCCGTTTTTATAATATCTATTATGTGAACTCATTTCTTTATCTATCTATCTATCTATCTTTACTTTTCTTTAGATATAAATAAATAGAACAGAAAATGTGACAAAATTATGGAATGGAAATATAAATCATGAAATAAAAAGATCACAATCTTTATAGGATTATAAAAATATAATTTCATTTTTGCAAGAAAAAAATTTATTTAGGCGGAACTTCATTATAATAATATTTTAAGAAGATGAAACAGAAAGAAAATGGATGAATATTATCTATAACAAATCTGTAGTGAATTGCAATTTAATTATATTATTTGATAGTTTTTAATAATAGCTTAAGAATGTTTGTTTTTTTCTTTTGCAGTCAATTGAATGGAATTGGATACTGTAAATGTACACAGTCTTATCGGGATGGAACAGGGATCATCCAAGGATCCATGGATAAGTCGGGATTGTTTATTCGACAGCGATACTCTCCAAGAAATATTTCATATGGACATTCGCTGTTGTAATAACACTGATCGATTTGATTATCCGAATCTTGGTTTCGATTTTGGCGATGTCTTGGCGCTGGAGGAAACTCAGGAAGATATAATCGATTTTAATGAAAGCAGAAATCGTAACCCAAATAGGTAAGATTTATACGAATTCATTAAAATTTTATATCTACAGTGATTATAAAAATATTACGTTAACATGAATATTTTATTTAAAAAAAGCTGTACTTTAATAATTATCAATTATTCAATAGAGACAAATGAGAAGAATAAGTGCATGAAAGCATAAAAAGATGTTATTAAAAAGATTTAAATAATAATTAAGTTAAAAAAAATAATCAAGTTATAAGAAATATTCGTTTTTATTTTTATTCTATTTAATATACAATGATATGGAATAAAATTCGCGCAAACGTTTATAAATTCTGTAGAAAAATATATACAATCAATCCTTTTTCATGAAAGAAATTTATTACTTTATTAAATTTATCTTAAATATTTATCTATTTTTCAAGCAGTAATCTGAAAGAATTAAATCATTTGGAGGAATTCAGTGATGACGACAATTTGGCTTCCACACTAGTGAATCTAAATTCGGTATTGCCGCGCAATCTGTCCATGCCTGTTCGCAGCTCTATGTTAGATAACGAAAGACCGATATTAGAGGCAGTAAATGTAGAGAATATTGCTGAAAACGAGGAGGAAGAAACAGAAAATGAAAGTGAAACTGAGCGAACCGAAAACGACGGCGAAAGCGAAGAGGAAGAAGAGGAAGAAATAGAAAACGAAGAAAACGAAGAAAATGAACATAATGAAACTGAATACGAAACAGAAGAAGAGTCACAAGAAGAGGAAGGAGAGGAGGAAGAAGAAGATGATGAACAGAACATAATTACTCGTCGGCGGTCATTTACATCTTCAAGTATGGAGGCATTGACGATATCGCCATCATCGATAATCGGCGACAGTAGGTCGTTAACTGCTTCTTCTTCACCAACAGTACAGTTAAAGATGTATGAACATGTACACAGAGTGCATATGCAACATCCGAAAATGAATACTGTATCTGGCATGGTCAAGCTACATGATATTAAAACATTAGCAACTAATCCAAATAATCAAGTATCGCAACACGTACGTAAACAGATTTATAACAATAATGTGCATGACGTCAATTCAGGCACGACGACAATGATGTTACAAACAAAACGTGACAAAAACCTGATGACAGGACATCGCAACAATCCTTATCCAAAGCCCGCGTATTCGTATTCATGCCTAATTGCAATGGCGTTGAAGAATAGTCAGACAGGATCGCTACCGGTTTCCGAAATCTACAATTTTATGTGGTAAGTGTTCTAAAAATTATTATAAAATATATATCGTAGCTTATGAGATTGGATATTTAAATAATATTTTTAAGAATAACTTCTATGAGCAGTATAAAAGATAAGATAAAATCATTATTCTCTGATTGCTTTATGAATATGTTCAAGATAACTGGCTTGTTTTTTAATAAACTTTGATAATAATATAAATATAAGTTTGTTTACAATTAATGAATAATTTAAATTTCATGAGCTTATAAAATAAAGAAATCACTTTTTTCTTAATTTTATAGTTATAGAATATGATAGCAATTTCCTTAAAATTGCTCTTTCTTGCAAAAAAGCTATCTATTTCAAGTATGCATATGCATATATAATAAAATAAATGAAAAATATAAGGACGAAATAAGTTACAGTTTATAAGACAGAGGTTCAAAATAATTTTAATGATTACATAGTTTTGAAAAGAGAATAATTTCTTTAAATTTTTAGGAATATTTAAATTAAATATTTATTGAATTACAATAATTGTAATAGTAATTATAATAATTATAGTAATTATAGTATTTTATAGTAATTTATTGATTATTATTATTGATTGCGAGATATAATTTTATTATAAGCAAGATATTTGTGCAATAAAAAATATTTATGCACAATATACTGTTTGTCCTATTTTTCACTGAAAGAATAAAAAGATTGCCAAAAGTTTATAGTCATATATAAAGTATTTTCGTATCTTTTTTTTTTTAATTCTATATATAAAGAAAGAATTAAATGAGAATTTTATATAAGACTCTCGTATAAGTATAGCAGAATACAACTCTAGAAATAGATAGATAATCCCCCGCTTTTTTTAATTATAACCTATTTGTGTTTCTATAACTCATCGTTATTGCTATAAAATAATTAGGTTTTTTATAATTCACAATTAATTCATAATTTTACAATTTTATATATATTTTATATGTGGAATTCCAAACTAATTAAATATTGAATTATATTGTTTATATTTATATTCATAAAATTAAATTTGTTTGATAATATATTCATTTTAATTAATTCATTAGTAACAGTTTTGTAGTTTTGTGTTATTCTATATAATTATAGATTAATAAAGAAAATTTAAAAAAATATTTATATTAATTAAAATATTTCACATCAGTTTTATTTTCTATTTATCTGTTTCATCCAGCCGTCATTTTCCATATTTCAAAACCGCACCGAATGGCTGGAAGAACTCCGTGAGACATAACTTGTCGCTAAACAAATGCTTCGAGAAGATCGAGAAACCGCCTGGCAATGGTAGCCAACGGAAAGGTTGTCTTTGGGCTATTCATCCGTCGAAAATAGCCAAGATGGACGAAGAAGTACGGAAATGGTCGAGAAAAGACCCTGTAGCCATCAAGCAAGCTATGGTACATCCCGATCATTTAGAACTTCTCGAACGGGGGGATATGAAATATGAAAACGATAGACACGAAGAGATGTACGAAGATGCGGATAGTTATGTGGGCTCTGAGACGGGAGGTTCCGCAGGGGACGAATTAATCGAGAATATCAATGATGAGGAAAATTTTATGCAAGAAACAGAACAATTAAACAGGAAACACATTGATGCCATGAATGATGATATCGTTGACGATGATATTATTGTAGAACAATTTTATGATGAATTTGACATCGAGAATACCACCGATAACGACGCATTACTTGATACGCGACTTAATATCTCTAAAGAAAAACAGCCTTTTATGTATGAATTAGTTTCCTGCGCAAAACGTCAGAAGACGCTTTTGAATTCGACTATACAAAGTGATTACATTTATCAGCAGATCGATGCATCATCTCGAAGAAAAACGCATCTTGTCGCCCTACGTTCTGAAACTATTCCAAATTCTGAATCGTTTTGCGAATCCAATTAAGCCTAGATATACAATTAATATAACAGTATGTACTATAAATTTTATTTCTAGAATGTTGTAAATAGTATTGTGAGGGTTATGCTTTTTACGCCCGAAAATAACTTAAATAACTTAGAAACTGTAAATAACTGTGTTTTATATGATTATACTTTTTTATATAATGTAATAGTATATTGTAACTAATTGTAATTTTGAAATGTACAAATTTGTGTACATATATAACGTACAAAATCTGTTTTTTTAGAATCATGATATGGGACCAGTTATATAGCGTGCGAATAGAAAAATTTTCAATAATTATTTAATATTCTGAAGTCGATTAATTGGATTACAGATTAAATTCAGGTTCTCTTCGCCAAATTATTATTATTATTATCTAAGTCATTAACGCATTTCATTATTAGAAAGATTTTCTGGAAAAAATTTTCTAAATCATAAATCATATCTATTCGTGAATCATGAATCAGTTTTCTTTAACATTCCAATATTTTAAAGATTTAAATATACAAAGATATAACATAAGGTAAAAATTAATCCGAACTATTATTAGTTAGATTAATCAACAAATATATAAAATTTTTTTGAATTTTTTAATTAATCATTATGCGGAAACATTTAGATATAATGATTTAAGCAAAATTGAATAAGAAATGAAAAATATTAATGATTTTAGGGATATTATATTACTCCGAATCTCAAATATTAACTGAAGCTGAGATGTACATGATATCAAAATTTTTAAATGAATATATTTTTTAATATTTAACTTTTCAATTTTTAATTCATAATTTTCAGAGAAGCAGAAAATATAGAAACAATATAGAAGAATACATGCCATCTTTATACTGGTCACGAGAAACATTAATCGTGCAAATAATAGCGTTCGCAACTTATCACTGCCAATGGTCATAATAGAATGATACGAACATAGTTTGTACGCATGTATATTAACACATATATACATATGTTAAAGATAACCATAGCATATCGATCTCGCATACTGATCTTTTTGCAGGATTATAAATTATTTATCACTAAATTTTTATGATATGATTATTGATATGTAAATTTTGACAAATTCGCTATATTCATCTTTTCATGAAATTTATGTTAAATATCGTATATATTTGATGTTATTAATTATTATGTAATATAGGAAATTTTTAATTTATTTTATTTTTCATTGACATCTCAATGAATTAATTTACAAAAATATTAATATAAATCATAAGATTTTAAATAAATATTTGTAGTTTAGAAACAAAAATAAGCTTTTAATAATAATTTCATTTTCATTTTTAAAAATATTCCGAATATAAATTTTTATATCAAAAATTTTCAACAAAAAATTAATTCTGGATTATTGAGAACTCCATCATAAAAATTTTGAAATAAAAATTGGAGAAATTACTGTTTTATTTGATAATACATATATTATATTTATATCGTTCCTCGTATCTAAACGCGGATATTATTACACATAAGCAAGAGACCAAGTTTTTACAATATATTTAAATAAGCGATAAATAAATAACATCGAATAAAATAGAAAAAGAAGAGGAAGCCAAGGAAAAAAGAGATAGAGAGAAATGAATAATAAGAAAAGAGAAAAAGAGTTAAAAATAACAATCAAATTAATAAAGCGTTTAGAGTAGTTTTTGTACCTGTTTGTAATATTTCTATATGATAATAAATATGTATTATTTGTGTACGACATTAAAGAATGATATATATATGTGCAATGACTACAATTTGTAATAAAACATTGACGAGCACATCATCCTTAATGTTATTTCTTATATTTTTTATTATCATTTAATTTGTTAAATAGTTTAATTTCAGTTTATTTTCAACTTTCATTATTACCAGCATTATAACCAGCTTTCATTATTAAAGTCTTATTATATACTTGTAAATTATTCATACATAAACTTATATTGTTTTATATATATTCATCTATGTATACTAACATATAATTCATATATATTCATTATGTATATTCAAATAAAGCAAGAATGTTACAATGACAATTCAAGTGACAATTCAAGTATAAATATCTCAAAAAATAATATAAAATAAATATTTCAAATAATATTTATATAACACATAAATATGAAATGAGACATGAAAGATATAATCAATTTTTTAAGTAGTAGTTCTTTCTTTTTATTACATATTTGTTATATTTTATTAATGTAGTTAGTATTATATATCATGTGATATATTTTATGTAATGCTGACAATATTGCATTTTTTATGAGTTGGATAATCTGTTTATGAAAAAATTCGTCTTGGAAATATTTCGATATATAGTATGGAAATGTGCAATAAAAATGAGTGATTCTATTTGAAAAATTAATCATATCTTTCGATATATGAATTAGATTAAAGTTATTAAAATTATATAAATATTACAACGTAGTATTACGATATTACGATATTGCAATTCTTTGTATTATTCTTGGTAGATGTACTTTTTTAAACATTTTTTTGACAATGCGTTTAAACAACGCATATTTTCTAAAATCTGCATTGCTCATAATTAAATAGATCATTATATATACACAATGAGAATAAATATTGCATACACGTGCGCACACTCATACATACACGCATGAATACGCGCATGCATGCATAACATATTATATTACATATATATGCGCAATATTAATTTTTCGATTATATGTAATAAATGTAGATTCTGAATTAAAATATCTTCTGCTTATATAATTGAAAAAAGGGAAAGTAAATATGACATGAATACATGAATATATCTGCATACATTGCTATAACTGTATATATATTGTCGATTATATACGATTGGCACTAGTTCATTTTTGCTGAAGTTGACTGCTAGTTGAAACAGGCAACATATGTATTTTATGTTTAGTTCATTTACGGAGGAGAAAAGAGAAAGAAAAGAGAGTGACCCTTCGCCAATGAAACCGGTTTCTCAGTCGAGTCTCGATACAAAGAAATCGGCTACATGTTCGTGCAAGTTGCCACATCGACGGTTTCTGCAGCCGTCTAATTTCAAACTCGTTATGATTCTTTATTCAAATTATACTTTCATTCATATTTTATACTTTCATTTTGAAAGAAGAAACGTTTCGCTGCAGTTATTTTGTTTTCGTTTTTATTATTCTCATTGAACAATTCTTTTATCTTTAATATTGTAAAGGTGGAACTATTACGCAGTTTGTTATTTATTACTTTATTAATATTATTACAATATAACTTATTATTGTATAATCTATTATTCATTTCATTTAGTTGATTATTATTTTCATCTACTACTTTCTAATGTGCAAATTCGTACTCGCTTTTTAGATATACATTGTATGTTTTCTCTTGTCTATCTTTCTCGTTCATTTTTTGTAATTTTTTCCTTTATTTACCAGATAATCTGTGCATCGCTCTGGATATTTCTTTAGATATTTCAAGTAATAACAAAATATGCAACAATATTAAATCGATTTAGAATATCTCTGAGCTAATGAATAATACTCTTATCAGTACTTTTTTTTGCGTTTAATAATTTTGATTTAATCGATGAAATCTTCAAAACTTCTTGAAGTTTCTTCTATTGTTGAAATATATATTAATATATGATGTTAAAATGATTGGATTATGCAATAATTCAATGAGGCTAAATCTAATAAATAAGCCGCATAAGATAGTATTTCCTAATTCAAAGAGATAATATCTTTCATTGTGTTCATGATTGAATATTATCAAAAAATACTGTAAAATGATTTGCTTAATTTTCCAGTTAATATATCATTATTTAAATAAATGAATAAGTTATTAGCAGTAAGATTTTGTAATAACACATTAGAAATTAATAATTCATAGTACATCTTTATATCCTATTATATATGTAATAGAATCTTTTTAACATAAAAATTAGGAATTAATGAATTGTTAATCGGGATCCATTTTTTTCTGTGTTTTGTGACAATTATTATGACATTTATTTTTCATTACTTAATAATTTTCTTAATAATTTTCTCTAATAATTATATATAAAAAGTCATTTCTTTAAACCATTTTCAACAAGAATATATCTCAAATCCCGTTATTTATTTCTGAGTTGAACTTATGTAGAATTCATTTGCTTTTGTATCTTTTTAAACTAATGTAGATGTATAAATATGCATTGATAAGTAATTCCAAATTGCGATTTCAAAAAATAAAAATCTTCATTTCGAAAACTCTGATAACATTTTCTGCATATTTTATACATCATTTTATGGGTTAGCATCTTTTCTTAAAACAGAGCAAATCATTTTTGCAATTTGAATAGCATTTTCTATTAATTGAAATGAGGAAAGTGTGCAGTGCTCCATATTGCTCTTAGACTTTTATCGTCTTATTATTTTTTGAAGTTATTTCCTGCATTGCTAGAAAAATGTAAAGTTTACATTTGCATTCGTAAAATAGAGAGGTAATTTTGAAATGGAATTATAAGTATCAAAAATATTGAATTAATATACGCATCTAATATTTTAGTTTTTCTTCATATATATATAACACGATCGCGCGTACACGATATATAAGTTCATAAAAAAATATATAATAAATATATAGCAAATATATAATTAATTATAAATATATAATCATATTTATAATATGATCATATTCATGTTATAAATATAATTATATAAAACACACATACATATTATTATTAAATATATGTAATAGCACATATATACGATGTGAATATTCAACAATGTTTTTTATTTGACCTAAACTAAAGTCGATAATGTTCCATTATTTAAGGAAATATTAAAATAATTCTACTAATAGAGATAGTAAATTAAATTAATATTACATCCTTCTATCTAAATTCTAATGAATTTCATTTGCAAATATTATAATTTAATATATAATTTATCATATAAAATGTATAATATATTATATTAAAAACATATAGATTTTCTATTCATAATTATATAATAATCATAAAATATATGATAAAAAAAGAGGATTCTTCTTATAGTATAGAATATATTATACATTTTATATATAATTCAAAATTATTAAATCCTATCACGATATGAATAAGTATAAAGAATTAAAAAATAAGAATTTAAAAATATGAATAAAAATATTACTTATTAAATTTCATAAAATATGGATATATTCATAATAAAAAATAAACAACTAAAATTAGCCTCTTTTAATATAACATTTTTTATCAAAAGAGGATTACAATGAAACTTATATACTTATAATATATAAGCTTCTCTTAATATGGATATAATTAATTAAATTTCTTATGACATGTTTGATTATTATTACTCTATACATTATAAAAATGAAAATAGAAATGCAAATTAACGGTAAAATCTAATAGTTAAGACTATGCATATTTTTCATTACGGACAGTTATTGTTTTATATCCTAATTCAATTCTGTTGCGACATCAATATCTAAGTGATTAACGTAAAAATTAATTTTTATTATATTTAATTAATTCTTATATTTAATTAATTTTTGTTTGTATTTGATTTTTGTGATTAATTTTTGTTCTACTACATGTTACCAAAAATACATTGCATTTTAATAAAAGTAACAAAAAATTTTTGTGAATTTTGTATGCAAAAAAATAATAATTATAAAATGATTATATATAGAAAATTGCAAATCGACAAACTGTAAACGTATATACCAAAATTATATGTATGAAACTTTTTATGACAGTTATAGATTCTGTTTTAAAATATTTTACCTATTTTTTCATATTTAGCTATAATATCATTAATTTATCAATGATATGATAATTACATATTATATGATAAAATAAGATGTATATTGTTGTATATAATATATATTCATTATATAAATAAAATAAAAGAAATCATTCTGAAAAAGCTTGCTTTAACGTAGCTAAAAATTCCAAATTTCTTCATATATTTATATGTAAACTTCTAATCAATCTATCAATCATTTTTAAGTTTAAGAAAAGTGGATTGAAGCATTATGCATTTTGTATAAACAAGAAAATATATTTTGAATGGTTTTCTTTTTGCATCAAATATCTTTTTAAAATGAATGAATTTAAAATAATGAATTTAAAATTTTCTTGTATATTGAAAGACATTTTTATTTTTTTTAAAATTCAAATGAATTTTGTATCATTTATTGAAATTTTATAATTCCCAAAAATATAGATGTTTATAATTTCTGATAAATACTAATTAATTAATTAAAATTCGTTATTATATTTATTATTATATTTATTCGAATTTCGGTGACGTCTTTAATCGTGCCACCGCCTTTAGATCAATTAGTTATTGAAACGCGATAAGGCGGGCTGCCTTCCAATCCGAGTCGTTTGAATAACTCGGGGAAGCACTGAATATGTTATTGCACTAGCAGCAGAGCCGTTTTTAACATTGATGACACATCACAGCTTCTTTTGTTTACGATAAAAGATAGTTGATTATAATGGCTAATAGTAGTCTATAAAAACCAATAGGGCTTTTGCCTTTGCATAGTTCTCAGTTCACAGTTCAGTTCTGTTTAAAACTCTTAAGACGTGATAGACGTGATGGACGTGATGGATTACCTGATAGACGTCAGTAAATTATTGCTTGTATCATTTACAGTAATTAAAACAATAGAAGCTCAATATCATGTTTTATCAATTTTATCGCAAATCCCAGTATCCTCTAGTAATCCTTCGGTACTAATAGATGTATATGACCGGAGAGTCTCCAATATTATATTTGGTTGGAGACAGTCGATCAACACTGGTTGGAAGTTATTGAACTAATATTTAGGGAATGGATGTGGATTTAGGGTAGAAAAAAATACTCTGGGGTTGACTTTTACTATTGCTTTTACTATTTGATAGTTGCAAAACGATACCAGTAATAAACGTTATTTATATCCATCGTGGATGAGATTCATTCAGTTAGATTCGCAATAGAATTACTATTTTCTTGCACGTCCATTGTGTAAGGAGATTGTGATTGCATTAGAATTGCATTGGAACTGCATTAGAATAAAAGCTTTATTGACTTTAGTGACCATTAGCAACCATGAGCTGAAGTCAAAAGAAGCCGCAATTTGTAATCCTCGCTAAGATTATCGACAAATTTTCTGCAAATGCGATAACGTGTTGAAAGTTTCCCCTTTCCCGAGCTACTCGATTTGAGATCAGAAGATAGCTCACCTTATTTCGATTGCCAATTATTCAAGGTTTTGATCTAAAGGATGCGGTGTGATTGAAGGCCGAACATATAAACATATTTTTATTATTATATTTAGAAGTATATTTATATACTTAGAAGTATTTAGAAGTATTTTATATTTGTAAATTTTTTCGTTTAATTAAGGTAGGAAGTTTGTAAAAAACTAAAAATAGGAAACGTAAAGTAAAAAAAAGATAAAAACAGAAGATTAATTTTAGAATATTAATTAACTGATTTTAGAATCCTACAATTTAGAATTAATAATTCATACATGATAATATTTTCCTCAACACGGCATGTTGAGTAAGCTATGCAAAAAGGGTAGCATGATTATTATGTCTCTAAAGTTGTATCAAGCGGACAGTAGTTACATACATATGGATACAGATGTCGCAATTATGTCGCATGTCCACCATGTGAGACCTTTAAAATCAATTCAGATATCGGTATTTAAGCTCGTTATACGTATTATATTACTTATTTCTCACAAACGAATATTACAGTTATAATTTGAAAATAAAAGAATTGATGTATTGTGATTTATCATTCTAGTGCTTATTTAGGAAAGTGCGGCATAAGAATAGATATTGTTGGCCGCAAACTTAGATATATAAAAATATAGGTTATTTTGTTGTGATAATATTTTGCGAACGAGCAAATACATTTTATTTCTTCTGGCTTTTTTAGAAAAGTATTTTAAAGCAATACATAAAAAATACACATTTGGATTATATATATATATATATATATATATATATATATATATATATATATATATATATATATATATATATATATATATATATTTCATGTAATAAAACTGTAGGACGGAATTCGAAAGCAGGTTAACATGCCGGTATGTAAATAATTAATCTTTTTTATCTTTTTAAGATGTTAACAATTTTTATATTATTGCTATTATAACTGTATTTTATTCTTTATTAAAATTTTTTCTTTCTGGCTTTTATTTTTATACAAAAATATCAATAGTTATAAGTCAATAGCACAAAATCAATAGTTATGAGTACAAAAAATACATTTATTTTTGATTGACGGATTGTTTTCATAATATTTTTAAGCTTTAGCATAATATTTTAATATTAAAAATGCAATTGCAAAAAATAATAATTTTATGATTTCAGGAAAATGATTTTAAAACTAAAAAGGAGAAGGAATCTGTTTTATTATTAAGACAAAAAATTTGCAAGACGCAGTAAATATTTCTTTCTATATTTTAGGTTATTTGTAATTAATTTTGATTGTTATTATAAGATCATCTTATGATATTTTATTTGTTCTAGTGATTTAATTATGCAGTATTCTGAAAAAGTAAAGGAAAACAGTCGTTTGACATTAGATTTAGCAATTGCAAAGAAAGAGGCTAAACATGTAATATGTAATTACAAATCTGCTATGGATAAAATAAAAGAATTGGAACTTGTAAATATAATCTATTTTTTAAATTAATTTATGATTATATTTTATTTTTAAATTATTAAGAAATTATTTCTTAATTTATCGATAATTTATCTTATTTGCCAATGATTTTCTAATAATAGCTTTCTTATATAATCTAATCAAATTTATATAAAAATTATTTGTAATGAAAATATTTTGGAATAGCCTTTTATTATCAGTTACAATTTTCTTTGCTTTAAAGATATAATGACTATAGAATTGGCTTATAAATATAAAATTGGCTTGAGTGAATGAAATAGATCTTATATTGATTTTATTATCCATGTATGTTAACTAACCAAAACTAAAACTAAAAATCTAATATGTTAAGTTTTAGATACATTATTTTTTTATTTTATATATTAATAAAGAATATTTTATATATAGAATATTTTATTATATATAGAAAATGACACAGGCTAAACAGTTTAATGAAAAGTTGACAAACCAAATAAACGAATATGATCTAGATATAACGGCTGATAAGCAAATGATACAACAATTAACATATAAGATAAAAGAACTGGAAGAAAAACATTCTGTTAAGATTATGGAATATAATTTGCAAAAGTTTTCATACGAAGGTAATGATATGAGATAAAGATCTTTTATGCAATCTATTTATCAGACATTCAACAAGAATAATTATAAAAACTTATTTATTTGTATTTTAATATACTTTTAACAATATTAGGATGCTATAGTGTCTTCTTAAAAATGATGTGAATTAGTAACACTTGATTTTATTAAATTTATTTATAATATAATAAATTATTCATTGAACATTATAGATATGTGTCTAGTAATTAATATATTAAAAATTAAATTGTTTCTTTTTTATAGAAAAGATAAAAATACTAGAAGAGGAATTAAAAAAGTCAAAAATATTAAAACTAGATAGAAAGGTAAAGAAGCCTACTGTTGATATGAATATTTCGAAAGACAATATAGGTAAGTATAAAAGTAAATTATATATCTATATTATTTATCTTTATTATCTGTATAATTATTTATATTTTATCATTTATTTATTATATAAGATTAATATTATACCTTTTTCTCTCTTTGTTTTCCTCATCATCCTTTTCATATGCACATACTGTACACATATATGTGTATATGTATATATATATATATATTTATTTATTTATTTATTCACTATATGAATTAATATGAAATTAATATGGACTAGAAACCAAATCAATTTTGGATATTGGTGTCAATACATCGTTATGTGATGATGTATTAAATCTTCAAGCAATAATTGAAACAAAAGATAAAAGTATCATGACTGATGATTTAACACCGTTAAATATTGAATCTACTTCAAATATTGGTATATAAATTGTATTATTTTATTCTCTCTCTCTCTCTCTCTCTCTCTCTCTCTCTCTCTCTTTCTCACTCTTTCCTCCTATTATATATGTATTTATTATATTATATGTTTTTTATTACATATATATGAAGCAGATATCAAATCAACTTCAGACATTGGTATTAATACTTCGCATGAATTAAGTTTATCAAAATTGGAAATGCAAAACAAAAGTATTGTGACTGATGAATTTTATAATAGGACAAAGTATCAATATTCATTATTTTGTGCAAAGTGCGAAGCTTATTTGCCTAATCGACTTCCTAAGAAAATATACAAAGCAATAAGCATATGTCCAAAATTGATCGATGGAGATTTAACATCACTGTGGAAAAAAGATACTTCAGTATCGTCTTTATTAGCTGGTAAGTAAATAATGTTTTAATAAATTATGAGCATAATGATAATTTTTAATAACTTATATATACACACACATATACAGTATACATATACATATTATACATACACATATATAAACACACACACACACACACACACACACACAGATATATATATATATATATATATATATATATATATATATATATATATATATAAATACACACACACAGACACACACATCATACATACATACATATACATACATATACATATACRTATACATATACATATAAATATACATATATATATATATATACTATTTATTAATAATTATTTATTAATAATATATATTAATAATATATATATATATATATATATATATATATATACTTAGACACAGTATACATATACATATAATATATACATACAGTTTACCGAGAGAGAACATGATTGAACAATAACTATTAAAATATTTATTACAAAAACACAACAAGAAGAATATATTATTTGATTTATTATTATTTAAATATTATTATTTGAACTTGTGCTTATGAAATGATCTAATTCTACAATCTACAATAGAATAATTCTCATTTTTAAACATTATTAAAATTGATGTGTAGTCTAGAGATATTGTCAAATTGATTTAATATAAGATCACAATTGTTTGTTAGCGATACCCATATTTTTTTCTATAAAATTTTATTCTTATGATTCGAACATTTTTGATAGTATTAATAGATAGTATTAGAAGATTGCAAAAAATAATTGAATATGTTTTATATATAGTATTGTAACAATTGAATATGTTATATGTAGTATTCATTCTTGAAAGTATCATATTTTCTAGAAAGCTATAAACAAATTAGATTTAATCTATTAAATATAAATTAAATTTTTCATACTGCATCTGAAATAATCGGATTTTAGTAATGAAATTTAAATAAAAGTTACATTAGTTAATTTTTTCCTTAACAACATATCTTGTTTATTGTATAATAGAATATATTATTTGCCATTCGATTTCTGTTATTGACTTATTTAATCTTATATCTATTCACGCGTTTTGCCCTTATTCTGCTCGGAAGACACTAATCTTTATAGAAGAAGACATAAGATTAGAATGGATTTTAATTATTTAGAAGATTAATAGCCAAAGTCGGGCAATATTAATACAGTTGATTATATAATAGTTACATTATTATTATATCTTTTTTATATTTTGAATTTTTAGATACAGATTTGAATTGTACGAATAAAGAAATTACACCTTCTAATGCATCCCATATATCATGTTTGAATTCAAGTGATCAGTTTAGTAATCTAGTAGCCGTCAATCAAATGGCACATTCTACAATGCAAAATTCTGAAAATATTAAATTAAAAAATATGGATGTTATGGCAGATATGCCAATTACAACAGATTTATCTAATAATCTAAATTTTATTTCGACAAATAATTTATCTGAAAATATGGACTGTACAAGAAGAAGTTTTCATTCCGATGATTTATTGATTAAACAATCTTCATCTATTAAGAAAATCGAAAAAAAACTTGAGTCATTGGAAAATAAAATGAAAGAATTCGCAATATTAAAGAAGAAACAAAATATTTATTCTTGTCACGGTAAATACAAAAATAATATTTTATTAAATCCGGATCTACTTAGTGCAATCTGTAAAGGAATAGCACAATATCATAATGAAGAAAGACAGAAGGACGCATGCTTTAAAAATAAACGAAATACATTTAGAAAACACAAACATAATACAAGAACGAGAGAGAAGATAAAAAAAAGAAAACGATTGAAAAAATATAATACCTATGAAGACTCATTTTTGTGGAAAATTGAATGTTTTGATAAGAACTTTTTACAAGATATACTTTGCAATAAGGCTGAGAACGCTGCGAAGGAAAATAATATTTCACCATTTGAACATGATACGTCATATAAAACAATACATAATACAAATAGGGATAATTCAATATTAGATGTAAATACATCTGGCCAACCTCTTAATAATGAACCTGTCGAAGAACCTATTTTATTTGAGAGAGAAAATCCAGAAAGTATATCTCGTTTAACAAAAATAGAATCTGTAAAAGATAACTCAGTTTGTTTGATCACTAATTCAAGTTTAATTAATAACGAAATACCTATAAATCATAATTTATCATGTAAAGATAATACAGAATATATTGATTTAGATAATCAAATGGCAAGTGAAACGATGCTTTCTTTACCTAATAGTCAGAATCCTATAGATCATGCTAACAAAAAAATTATTATGATGGAAAACAAAATAAAGGGAAAAAATAAATTTAAAAAGAGCATTACCAATCGTCTGTTAAGAAAGATTAAAAATTTGAAGAGGAAAACACAAGTAAATTCGCACATGAATAAACAGGAGAACAATACATTATGTTCTCATTATAATTTCGAACATAACGAATTAACAAAATCAAAAATCCAAGAACCGGAAACTGATAATCTAAAGGATAACGATTCGTTAAAAATTAATAATAGAAAAAGAAAATCAAGTATATTAGAAAATTCATCTATAAATGTTGAACAAGAAAATATTGAATGTCCTGGGCATCATGGACTAGTGAAAAAAATACGAATTGCACATATCCCAAAATCATCAAACATAACTGTGTTAGAAACATGTCAGCAAAAACGCGATGAAGATCAATTAGATAAGCCCACACAAATCCAGGAAAACATTTTTTTAATTAAAAATGAGAAAAATTATATGATGAAGAAGAAAGATGAAACGAACACTATCGAATATTATGATGAAATGTATAGTATCGACAATGAATCTGATGAAAAAAATTCAATGAAAAATAGAGTTCATTTTAATGATAATAATTTCTCTTCGTCTGACATAGATATTGAACAGACATCTATGGAGTTTGATAAATACGATAATGTTAATGGCATTATGGACGCAAGTGCAAGTATATTGACAAAGAAAGTAATTGCAAAAATATCAAACACTTGCAACGATTCTGATGTATCGTGTAATATGTCATGTAATATAGTGAAAAATTTAGAATTTGAAAAATACACTATATCAAATACGAAAATCCAATCTCCTAGTAAATCTCCTAGTTCTTTTTATAAAGATTCGGAATATGACAAATCTAACGAAAATATTGAAAGAAATATGCAAATGAAAAAAATCGAAATTACTGAGGAAATGTCCGATAATGAATTACAATGTCCTTCCGATATGACTACAGAAAAAGATTCTAATGTTTATACAATGTCAGAGGATACGATTCTGCATAATAGATTATCGATATCAAATCGATCAAATGCGCTGGAAACATTACATCACGACAGTCATGATGATATTGACCACAATATATTTAACGCAACTTCAAGGTTTCAATATTTGCCGATGTCTAAAGATAATGGAGTCATCGAAAATTTTGTAAGTAATAATAATAAATTAAACTTTTAATCCTTTATGTACACAGAAGTTTGAAATTTAATATTCTATAGAATTGGATTCACTTTTAATAATAGAATGTAACAATAAAAAAATGCATGTATATCTTTTTCTCAAAAATATACTATATTACTATATATATTATAATATCTAATATTTTTATATATCGTAATACCGTTTATATATCGTGCATTCTTTTATAAAATTTTTAATAATAAGTTTAATACTTATAGTAGAGTTATATAATTCATATATGTATATCCTTATTTTATTAAAAATTATATCAAAAGAGTATTTAAAAAAGACATATTAAGATATATCAATAAAGACATATAATATATGATATATATTATATAGTTTTTACTTTATAATATAAATATATATAATAAAACAAAGAAATTTTATCAGAAACGTATATAGAAATATATTAATTGAAAAAAAAGATATTTAGATCAAATAATATGTTAATTGACATAATCAATTTTCTGTTATTAAAGTTTCGATTATTTAATTTTAGTTAATTTTTGTTAATATTAAATATATCATTACCTCTCTTAAACTTTATGCATGAAAAAAATACAAATTATCTTGTTCTAAAATAAGACAATGAATAGAAATTAAGATTAAGATCAGTATAAAAAAAGTACATATATTAACATTTATTTTTATATAAAAATTATTAATTATAATTTTTATATAAAGTTTTACATGGATATCATAATATATACTAAAAGAAAAAATATTTATTAAGAAATTGTTTTTTTGCAAAAGAAAAATTAAAAAGGTCTCATACATATCAAAAAGATTTTCTATATTTTTAAAATAATGTCATAAAATAACGCCAATTATAATTAAAATTACAAGATTTTGATTTATTATCAATGGATAATACAATCAATAGATACACAAATTTTTAAGAGAAAATAAGAAAAAATAGAAATGTATTCAGAGTTCAAGTTATATTCAAATGTATATTAAAAGTGAAAAAATAATTTATAATATTACTTAAGACTGTTTTTGCCATAACATTATCATTATTTAACAGTAAATTATTATATTATAACAACATAAGCATATAGTTATATATAATTATAGAAAATATATTTTTTAATTGAATTAAGAGAAGAATTTAAAATATAAAATTTGGTATTACTGTATCATTTTAAGTTGTTATTTTGTAATCTATTTTTATTAATCATATTTGGTATTACAACATTGAATTGAAATTAGAAAAATAAATAATATAAAATAAATTATTATTTTTAAGTATTATACTATTCTAGTTGCTTCTTTTCATAACATTTTTTAAATATTAAGATAGTGTTTAAATTGCATTTTATTCATAACTACAATTTTATAATATCTCTTTTTGGGGAATAAATTTTCGAACATATTTTTTGATTTGTGAATTCTTCATTTTTTGTGAAAAATATCAAAATTATGTGACAGGTCATCGAAACGCCAAAAGAAGAGGTATATACGAAACAACAAGAGGAAACAATACAATGTATTAATATTCCTCATGATAATGTCAAAGAATCGCAAACATTAACTTCTTGGCTAATTAAATATATCAAAGAGAAATCTATTAAATGCGAAATATTACCTGAACAAGTGATATATATTAATACAATGACAGGTATATAAAAAAATACAATTGTATTATTTTATTTTTAATAAAAGAAATTATTACTATACATATATATATATATATATATATATATATATATATATATATATATATATATATATATAGTGTGTGCGTATGTATGTGTGCATGCGCGCGCGCATGTGTATAAAATTTTATATGTATTACTTTAAATGTTTCAGACAAATTTGTAAAGAAACAATTGCAAAGACTTACAAATAACGTTTGGGAAAATACTGTGTATCATGAAGTCATACAAAATTTGACAACTACCTGTGGACCTCGTATAATAGCCAAGTTAGCAGAATAATTCGTAATCTGTTAAATATACAATAGTTAAATTTGTGCATGTTTACGTATTCTATGTTATTTAATTACATTCAAATTTTATATAGATATAATAGAAATATCTATAAATATTCCAAATTATTTCTAATAGTTTATATATAATTATATATATCAATATTAATTATATATATATTATAATCGATTAATATTACGAATTATAATTTTTTATAATAGATTAATAACATAATACATAATTATATATATATATATAGTTAACAATATTTTTAAAATTAATAATTAATATAACATAAATCATCTTATAATATATATCAAATAAATAATTATGATATACACATCTTATATGATCAAATATAAAATAATAAATAACATATATCAAAGTCAGAATCTAAAATAAAATTATTAGAAGAATAATTTAATAATAATTGGAATATTTATTAAAATATGATATATATAAGTTTATTATTTTATATAAGTTTATTATTTTATATTATTTATATAAGTTAGTATACCATACATCCAAGAAATGAATGTGAATAACATTTATTATATCTGGAAGGCATGATACAATAGATATTAAAAATAATATTATTATAATTTTGGATTATTTTAGATGCATAATCGAATTCTTATCAGAGAACAAAAATGGTAACGATAATTTGGATAGATCATTCAGCCCTCCAGCACCATTAATGACTATGTTTGAACAGAAACTTATAGCGTTGTTGATTGATTTAGAAGTATCGAAACCGATGATTATACATTTTGTACAAGCTGGTATTCAATATAAGCTTTTCAAACTTAATAATGATATCAAGGTTTGTTTTTTCTATTATTATGTTTTTATTTATTCGTTACTTAATTCGTTTGAAATAGATAAGAAATCAAATAATAATAATATAATAATATAGTATGACATGATAACGAAAGATTATTTTTTTTATATATATATATACAGAATTTGAACGAAGTTGAGATATTTACACGGATATATGTTGTTTTGTCGCGTATTCAAAAGGACAGGGAAAAAGTACGAATGATGTGCTGTGATGCTCTTTATTGTATGGGTCTTAAATCAATAAATCTTTTGTATATAGTCTTAACATGTTGGTCTGAAGTTCTTCCAAATGCTGAAATTAATATAGGTATGTATATATCATACAAATCATTGATATTTTCTTTATTGTTGATATAATTATCAAAAATTAATTTGTTCGTTGTCTGAAAAATCGGTTTTTCTTCTTTTAAATTCAAACATTGACGTTATGAAATGTAATTTTTCACGTAAAAATTAACTATAATATATTGAGTTGTATTATAAGTATAATAAATAATATCAAGTTTTTTGATAGATTTTCCAAATAATAATAAAAAATAATCAATGTATTTAAGAGAAGAAAGATATTGAAGATGCATCAAATAAAACTATCGCAATAAAAAATTTGATATAATTTTATACGAAAAATCTTAAATTACTTGTTAAATTAAATATATATGTTTTTGATCTTATATATATATTTATAATGTTTTTGCATACATTATTTTTTATTTTTATTTATGATATATCGTTAATAAAAACAACAAGATGAATAAAAGCGTTTTTGATTTTTGTTACTTATTTTAGTTTAATATATAAATATCAATTATGTTATTTATGTTATTTATGTTATTTGTATATGCAAAACGATTAAAATGCAAAGTGTTAATTTCTTATAAAAATATATGTTATTGAATATATATATTGACTTGATTGATTGAATACATTGAGATGTATAGTTATATCAACAAATTCAAGATTATAAAAACAAAATAAATAAAAATACAGATTATTTTCTATATCAGTTTTTACTATGTATGGCATTTTATATCAGCAATAATGTCATGCTCATATGCATCTTTTCTGAACAATGAATGAAAAAGAGAATAAAGAGAGAATTTTATTAATGATTTTGTATAAACGATAGGAAAAAATGTAGTTTTGCATGTTCAGTATATATAGTATATATAACAGTATATATAGTATATATACAGTATATATACAGTATATATACAGTATATACAGTATATAAAGGCTATTACAATATCCATAATTATATTATAGTACAATGTATATAATAAACAATAAACAATAACAATATAAATAATAAATATAATAAATATAAATAAGTATAAATATAAATGAATAAATATTACAACATATGTAATTACGTTTCATACGATATTTGTATCATATATACGTTATAATCATATTTAATATATATCATGAAAGTATGAGATAATTTTGGAATAAAAATTTTAAATTTTTGTAAAATAGTGTTCAAAAATGATATTAATTTTGATCAGAAATGCAATTGTTTCTTGTTGTTAAATTATTGCTGGATAAATACACTATATATTGAATTTTTGGTTCTGATTTCATTTGATTTTTTTAATTTTAAATTAGAATCGATGTAAATTTAACGTAAATAAATTTTATTATTTCATGAAGGCATTATAATTTTTGATAATATTTTATTCATTGATATAAGTTATTCATTGATATAAGATTAAAATATAAGTTATCAATGAACATAAATTTAGTTATAATCGTTTGTAATTAAAGAAATACAGAAAAATTTTGAACATTTAATTCCTGTGTGTAAATGCTACAACATATAAAAGAAATGATAACTAATTTTGCAATATTGCATAATAAAATATGTAATAATAATTGTAATTGTTACATATATTTCTTTCTACTTTTTTTACTTGATATATAATATCTATATAACTATAATGTAATAATAAATATATAAAAATATATTATACATAATATATGTAATAAATATTGAAAAATTATTATTATTCTTGCAGGAATATTACCCAAGTGTCTAGCCTTACTTATTGGTTGGAAAGAGATCGATAGCAAAAGAAAAATATTGTCAAATAGATTAAAACCATTAAAGTCATTAATAACAGGATTTTATAAATATGCTTATCCTCAACAAACAATAAATGATTTTATTAAAGAACTTATAACTAAAGGTACATAGATTTTTATAATCATTTCAGATAATGATAAATGTAATAATAATGAACATTTCTCAAGCGAGTAATAATGCATTTTTGTTGAAGATAAACAGAACAATGGCTTAGACACAGCCATTATACTTATAGCAAAGACAAAAGGACCATTCTGGACATATGAAAATATTATTAAACCCACTTTGTTACCAATGATTATTAATCATGAATATCCTTGTATTTATGATGGATTTTTTTTACTTGGTATGTTTATATCTTGCTCTCTTTATATCATTTTATCTATTTTCTGAGAATCATGAAATTAATATATTGTTTACATTTATAGGAAAACTCTTACGTCCATTTCCGTCAGAAAACAAGATTGTGCAAGATATTATTGAACAGTTATATGATCTTATTGAATCTGGTCAAGGTATTATGTATTACTTTTATATATAAAAGTAGTATGCAATATAATTATATTGTTATATAACTTTACACGCGTACATATATACGTTTGCGTGCGCAAACACATAGACAGATAAACGGAGGGAGAGAGAGAGGTGGAGAGAAATGGGAGGCAGATAGCATATTTTTTTATTAATAAATTTATATAATATTTATTTATATAATTTATTTATATTATTTATATAATTTATTTATATAATTTATTTATATAAATTTATATAATTTATATAATTAATTTATTAATAATTAATAATAATGATATTTAGGGTTTGATATTTAGCTAACACTCTAATATCAAAATTTTATGGCTATAATACTTTTAAAATTTATTCAAAAATTTCATTCGAAAATTATTTTGATTTCTCTTAATATTTAAGAATTTTTTTCTCAATAATCTAAAGAATCTAAATTATTGTTAATGAATGAATATACATGAGCTACGAAAATTTAGAAAATTTTTTAAGAAGAAGATCGATATTTTGATAGATAACAGAATTTAGTTAGATAAGTGTCTTATTTCTAACATTTCCCGAAATAGACCTATTTGAATACATTATATAAGATATAGTTACATAATTGATAAAAAAGAGATATTATGTACTATTTTTTATCGAAATTTTTAGAAACTTCTCGTATAGTAATAGGATTACTATCTATAGTTTAAAACTGTTTTTTCATTCCTTTAGATTTCACTAATTCAGATAAAGCATAAACTGTAAAAAATATAGTACATTTATATATTGAATATATAATATATTGAATACATATTATATATTTAATATATATTGTATAATCTATAATATGTTGAAAACCTTGAATGTTTTCATTCAAAATTTTGTGTATAAAAAACTATTGATGCTTTTTGGAAGCATTCATAAAAATGTTCTTTAATAATAGCAGTAACATTATTATTTCAAAAATCATGATGAAATATATCTAATATGTATTTATATACACTTTATATATACAGAGATATATATTTATGAAACATTTTCTGCAACTTTTATATAATTATTAAGTATCAGAACTGTAACTGTCATGTAATTATCACAACAGGAAATAGTTGTTTAATACTGTTGCATATTTTGACAATTTATATATGCTTAGGCATCATATAATCAATAGAAACTAAAATATTGTACACCAAACTTAAAATATTATATGTTAATTATCAGAAGCTACATGAAATAGAGCACTTATTCATATGAACTTCTCTATTTAGAATAATCTAGAATATCATTCTTTTCTTCTATGATTTAGAATATTTTATAATTTCGTTCATTCTGCATATATAGGTTCACATAATCAGCAAGAAGGTATAATATCTGCATTACTCAGCCTTTCCAGACAGAACTTTGATATTGTCGCATCAGCTCTGTTAAAGTGGACACCGAATGCATCTTTGAGGTCGATCACCATCATGCAATTGGAAGCATTCATAAAAATGTACAAAAAAAGATTTTGGAAACATTATTTAAAACAGAAATGTATTGAACCTGTATAGAATAAAAAATATTATGTAGATTATATAAATTAATTTGTTATATTTATAAACTTTTATTATTGTTATTTATCATAGTTAGGTAAAAATTCAATTAGAAGAAAAACAAGATGCAACACAAATATATTATATTTAGAAATCAATTGTATTTTTAATACTTATTCATGTAATTTTGCTTAGTTTTAATTAGCTTTTTATTTCATTATGGATTATTAGATCCAAAATACAATTTTGTTGAATATTTTATACAAATCGATATTTAAATATTTGTATTTATTAAAACTAAAAACAATATAAAGATTATATTTAAAGAAATCAATATACATTAATAATTTATAATATTATATTAAGTAGTAGATTACATATTAAATAAATGAATTTTTAAAGCTATCTTAAATATAATCATATTGCTTTTTTTTAATATAATTGTTTTTTAAAAATTGCAAATATTATGGTTTCATCATAAAGTTATGGTAGCTTTTTTAATGATCAAACTTTTAATTATTTTTATTCGTATCTGTAATGTACAATAAATATGTATATATACATATTTATTTGCTACATATATTTTTTGCTTATATAAAATGGTGGTCTTTTCTTTCTTCCATATAAGTAATACTACGGAAAAAATTTAATATTGATTCGATATATTTCAAGATTTAGATTCTGCCCCAATGATGAAAAAACGGAAATTCATTAAGATCATTTAAAATAAAAAATATTGAGTCGAAAGTAGAAATAATTATTTCTGAATAATAAAAATTAATCATAAAAAAGAGAAAAAATGAAAATAAAATTACGGAAATTATAAAATATTTATTCATATCAAGTTTATCCTAAAAAGGATTTCACAATTTATGTGCAAATCTAATCAATGTGCATTTATAACAAAATTGTTGTTGAAAAATTTTGCCCTTATATCTTAATTTCGCTTCTAAATTTTATATATATATATATATATATATATATATATATATATATATATATGTAATACTCATACTTGATTTTCTTTACATTTATAATAATACATAATTCTAAAATATACATATTGAAATTTAAATTCTACTTCCAAAATATAAATGTAAAATTAATAAGTATAATGATAATTAAAAAATTATGCAATGAAAATTATGTTATTATCAACCTATGAATATTATCTTTAGAATCATTGCATTGATTTTCTGAAAGAACTACATTATATTGTATTAAATCAACTTTCTCAAAAAGCTTAACTTTCCAATATCGTTCATATTAATTTTCATAAACAATTCAACTATTTTCTTCGAATACGTTTTTATAACAAATAAATATTTTACATTCATGAAATGAGCTAGGAGAAGTACCATTAATGATATCTAAAAATAAATCACATCCGAAGTAGGTAATGTTTTGCATATAGTAGGATTATTAGGAAATGCTGTATTATAAATTTTTATCATCAAATTAGACGATTAATTTGGAGAAATACCTTTTCCAATTGAAAAATTTGAAGACAACTATTAAAGTAAAGCGATCAGTACTCACCAGTTATCAAAATATCGTGTTACACCATGACAACACATGGCCACACGTTCGGCACATGGTTTCGACGAACCATCGAATAAGGTTTCTAGATTATGGATGGGATATTTTGATTTATTTTCCATATTCTTTCGATATAACACTCTTAAATTATCATCTTTTTCTTCCAAAATTCTGTAAAGAACGTGAAATTAAATTCTTTGGAAGCCATTAGAAGTCATCTGGATAACTTTTTGCAAGTAAATCAAGAAGTTTTTATGAAAATGAAAGCTTTTATGAAAACAATTTTCCAATTAGTCAAGAGATGTTATTCATTCGGCTGATCCGAGTTACGGTTAAGGCAGAAGCTTCAGCGGATCTCATCATACGTGATAAATTGCTTGATAAACTCAGAATAAACTGTCGTGGTGACGCAATTTACTAGGCCTGGAATTTCCTTCTGAAACATGAACTTTGACTTATTTAAATATGATTCAAAAATACCCGTATTTTACGTCGAATGTCTTGAGATTCATAACATTCTCTCTAAATTGATTCTGGCTAAATTGAAAAAAGATTAATAAATGAGAAATCGATATGGGAAAAAGAAATTTTCAAGGGTCTAAAATGTGAACGATTTATATAGAAAACTTAAGTCAACTATATAGAAAATTTAACATATTATATGGGACATTAAAATCATTATATATGATGCGTATTGGCAGCCTTATTTGATGTTATATCAGCAATAATATAGTGCATAATATATTAGAGAAGTTAAAGCGAACAAAGTACTGATTATGTGATTTGTTAATAAGTAGTTTCAATATAAAGATATGGAATTTTTCATAAATAGTAAAGAATATATTTATACAAGAGTTTTTAAGAAATTGCCACAGTATTTTGGTACACAATAATAGTCCAATAGTCCAATAGTCCAATATTGTATATATTATAATCAATAATATAGTAACATAGAAGAAAAAAATAGTGTAATTTATAAATAATATTACAATTTATACGAGATCTCTCTATTTATAAATAGAGTACAAAACAGAAATAAGATCGAGCGAACTATAATAAAAAGAAATTGAAAAAAGATTAGATAAATTAAAAGTTCAAAGTTTAAGAAAACTCTTTTAATAGTATTTTTTAAATTTGAAGGATAGAACAAGATATTTAATATTGAATGAATAATATTAAATAATAATAAATAATAACAGATGAAAAATCAGAAAAAAGTAAAAGATAAGATAGATTTTTAGAAATATGATTAGATAATAGATTTAATTTTGAGGAACAAAATATTAGAGCAAATAGAGTAAAATTAATAGAGCAAATTCATTAATAATGTATGTAAATAGGAAATATAAGGTTAAATTTTCAAAAACAAGTACAAAAGATAATCGACCACAATGATACACACTGAATGAAGAAAAATCCAATTTTGACAATAATTCATGTTTATTCTATTTATCATTTTTATTCCTATAGAAATCGGATATAGGATTTAAATAGAATTTAAAGATATAGAAATCTATTCTTAAGTCTAATATTCGTTATGTAAAAAATAATCAAAGATAATGGTGAATAGATAACGATTGTCAATATGCAAATAATAACCGCGTCATGACGGTTCTCCGTTTCCTTATCTCTTTAAGAAAAGTTTAATCGAAAAAGAAAAAACATTGAAAAGCGTGCAGATTATTCGGACATGACTATTGTATTAAAATGTATATATGCAATGCTTGCGCATTGCTTGAAGATTGTGAGAATGATCCGATCGTATTAACTGGTAGCAGCTGAAAATCGTATTAAAAGGAAATAACTTTATAATTTGATAATAGATTTGTAAGAAGCATTTGTAGTAATTATTAATCATTTGAAAACAATAGTCATAGATAGTTAAAACATTTTCTAGTGACGAATGACTTTGACAACAAATATTTGAATATGCGCATTGTTTAATGCGTATTCAATAAACAAGGCGCGTGCGTTAGCCATTACCAAAAGAGAACATTGATTGGCAATAATAGCACTGAATAATAACTTACTAAATTAATAAGATCACTTAGTATCAAATGAGAACAAAAACGATTATAATATTTAGATAGATAGAGCGTGAAAAAATACTACATAGTTATTTAATGTAGAAAAGACATTTGTGCAAATTGATAAGTATTGAAAATCCGAATTCACAATGCAAAATTCAATGAGTTTTATAATTATGAATTGAAAATTAATTTATGAACACAAAATTGATATTCAAGTTTACCTACATCCAAATTGAAAACTGAATTAATAAATAAAATTATAAATACAGATTTAGTAATTGAATAAAAGATATAATAAAAGCAAAAGAATAGAATAAAAAGCTGTAAGAGATATGCGTAGTTATGATATGACTAATCTGGAATATGAAGTTAATAGATTATATACAAAGAATATATTAACAGAATAAGGGAACAGAAAGCGAAATAAAGATGTTACGAATTAATTCATGAATGAAATTAAGTACTTTAGAAATATCTGGTAAATCGATGAAAGGGATTGTTATGTGATTTCAAAAGAACAAAATCTTATGACAAGATATTAAATAAAATTTTATATACAAAATATCGATTAGATAATTATGAAGCAAAGATTTTAATTAATCTCCGCTTGCATTAGTAATGATGACTGATGCTGCCGATATTAAACCAAAATAAAGGAGAAAGGTTCATGAACAAACTGTTCATTGTAAAAAAAATCATGCTCTTTGAACTATCAATATAGCTTCAGAAAATATTGATCATTATGGTGAACAAACGACAAGGGTATGGAAAAAACCTTTTCGAATATAAAAATACTCAGAATTGCAAGCTGGAACGTTCAACCATTCCAGTTCAACAATAAGGACAAAGAAATTCTTATAAAGTTAAAGCAACATAATATCGATATATGTGTCTCATCAGAAAGAAAGCAGAAAGGCAAGAAAAATTAAAGGATTGATGATTTTTTGCTCATTTATAACGAAAAGAATAAGAATAAAAAAGTATCAAGTGGAGTCGGACTATTGATTCATCAAAATTTAGAAGATAACATAAAGAGGACAAAGTATATTAGTGATGGACTTTGACAAATAACTTTTCAATTTCAAGAATTCATAATATTATTATGACATATATTATTAGCATTTATGCTTCATTATTAAATCACAACAAAAGAGAAACAACTTTTTTTTACATATTACAATTCGAACTACCATAGCCAAATGAAATTATTTTAATAGGCGACTTCAATGCTTAACGCTCAATGTTCGATAACAAAATAATAAGAAAAATTAAGAATAGATTTAATGAGGAAATAAAATGAACCATTAACGAAAATGGGGAACAATTGATACATCTGTGTACCAAAACGAATTACGGATAAACAATATTTTTTATATATACAAATTCCGACACAATTCGAAACATATGCATTCGAAAATACAAGAGGTCACACGTCGATTATAAATTATATCATATCAAACAATAACATATACCATTCTATTGTGAGAATTCTTGGCTCTGCGAATATGGAAATTAATCACGAGCAAGTGCTAGCGAGGCTATCAAAAGTTGTCCGGAGAAAAAATATAAGCCATTAAAATAATTGAAAAGTTTAATATAGAATTCTTGTTAGATAAATCCATAAAATTCCTTTACCAGCAATGATTAATAGAAAGGATTCGTGAGAATGAAACATTAAATACTAACTATGCAGGGAATGTATGCTAAAAACTAGAATCTAATTTGATGGCCGCCGCCAAAAAAGCAGTAGGCAAAAGGAAAATCAATCAAAATTGAAGACCGATTGTGGTTTATGTAGGAAGTCAAATTCTAGCGATAAAGAAAAGAAAATAGTATCTGTAATATAAAAGCAAAACCACTGCAAGATTAAGAAATAGTGTACAGGATGAAATGCAGTCTATTAAACATAATTTTTGGAAAAACTTTTCATTAAATATGGAGTACGATTTATATGGAAGTCAAAGAAGACTATGGAGTTCAAAATTGTGAGAAATCTATTAACGAATATATCAGTAAGAACGTAATAACAGCAGAACTGTTTGGATTTCTGCCGCCTATTAAGTCAAATTCAAAGACCCGAGGTAACGAGAAAGTTTGAAAATTCTAGAGTAAAGAGCGTACCTAGCAAACGGTAGTATTGATTAAATAATAAATAGGACGAGTCAAGCGATGTCTGCTTGTGTTTTTATTTACAGTAGTTGTAGACGAACAAAGACTTCGACTGTTGCTAGCTCAGATTTGGAGCAGGTACAAGATGGACATTAGATATCGTTGCTTAGCATATAGTGAACCTCATGTATAATGGGCTGATATCCCATGAACGAATACTGTTTTGTATATTTTATGAATAGTGTACAAATAAAACCGAGAAACTTAAGAGTATCTATTGCCCAAATCCACATTTATGGATTTCATCCAATATGTAAGTGAAATTAGCTGTCTCCAACTAGCACTGATCGACTGGCGAGTGCACTAAGAACAATGGAAAAAGTATTTTCAGAAACTATTTACGAATATGAATGAAGATTTGAAACAAGTATTTGACGACACTGGGAAAAAAAGATAGATCGAAAAATATACTATAAGTATATTTAGGACAAATATAGGACAAAATAAAAATCACTTTGTCTAAACTAAAAAATCGGGAAACCCCGGAATTAGAAATCAGAAAGGAGATACTGAAATACAAAAATGAAGTTGAAGGCACTACACACTTTCTTCAATAGGATTCTCATGGGAAAGAAGATGCTAGAACATTGGAGAGAGGATATTACATTGTCGGTACACAAAAAAAGAACCAAAGATGATCTGAAGAACTAAAAAGACATAAATCTTAACTTCAGTCGCAAAACTTTTCACGAAAATCATATGGGAAGAGGCGACAACAGATATCAGCGAGAAGTTCCGAAATAGGTCTACGACTGACACAATATTTATACTCTGCCAAATAGTTGAAAAAAGTTAAATTTGATAAAGCAGCTTCTATATATTTCGTTGATCTGACGTATTTGACAAAGTAGGATTCATGAATATATTAGATCTGTTAAAGAGCCAGAAATTGAATTCCCACATTATAATAATCGTAAAGGAACTGAATACTGATAATAGTATCTTTATACAAGTGAGAAATAACTTCACAAAAAAGATATTAGTCTCAATTGGTTTTAAATAAGGGGACAGGCTTAGTCAATATTGTTCAATGTCATTATGAACGAGATTATCAAGGAAGTGAAAGATGCTGGTAGAGAATTCAGAACAGAGGCAAAGAAAATAAAAATAATCTGTTACGCTGGTACAGTAATAATGTCCGAAGATGAAGACAATCTATAAAAACTTTTGCACAGATTCGAATTGGCAGCAGAAAAGTATAATATATCTATATTCAAGAAACCTAATTAGTCATGATCGTTAGGGAACTTAAGTGTTGCAAACTAATAGTATACAATAAAAGCGTTGAACAGATCATGATTTTCAAATATCTTGGAGTTAACATCATAAGTATTAGAAACTTGAAAGAAGAAGTGCAAGCACAAACGATAAAAGCAGCCAATGTCTGGCTATTTACGCGATATAATTTGAAGACGCAGATATATGAGCTTAAGGAGCAAGATAGGATATATAAAACTTATATGAAACTTGTAATGATTTGCAATTCGGTATTGAAGCAAGAGTGAAAATAATCATCATCAACTTATTCCACCACTTATTAAGAATAACAGAAATGAGTATCTTTAGGAGCATCATTGGCAACACGCTGACAGAATTTGTAAGACATTAGTAGCATCTGCGAGATTCAAGATGTTAAGATTCAAAATGGGTCAGGAAATAAACATGGAGAGATTATGTAAACAGAATGGATAATAACTGGTCTGTAAAATCGCAAAAAATGGAAAATCAAATAGGCCGTCTGGACGGCCCCAAAATGTTGATATGAAAGTGAAACATTAAAATCAAAGCAAAACAGGCAATGAATAATGAATAAACAAGAATATGGCCCTATAAGAACGAGAAGAAGAAGAAGAAGAAGAAGATTTTAATTAGCATCAGATCTAAAAATATAATGATTGCATTTCTATCTTGAGCACATGGAATTATTTTTTGAGAAGAATTGCTTTGAAGAGAAAAGATGAATGACATATCTGATTTGCATCCAAACAGTTTGACTTTATAAAAAAAATTTAAAAAAGGCAAATAATGAGACTATTATTCACTTATTATTGTCATGCAAAGCTCTACTTATGATTAGTATCAATAGATAAATAGTCAATACACAAACGTAGATCGTAGATTACCTTCTTAATGCGTTTCTATACATTAAACTCTGCAGAATCAAGTATGGATGTAGCATTTTAAGGGAAAGATCATTATTTATAGCATTTGAAAAAATCTCCCTGGTTGACTTGAAGATTAAGTACAGAAATAAAATGAATACAAAGACTGTACAATATGATAATAAAATTAAAGATAAGTATAACTTATTGAAGAAGATGCTGAGGTCTTTCAATAGCGGTAAGTTTGAATTGAACTGAAGATGAAAGAGAAAATAAAAACCGAGAGAAAAGAGATCTTGTGTAATGAAATGTGATGAGACATATATGAAGCACATTTTGAAAGAACTTTTCCCAAGAATGTAAAGAATCAAATAAATTATGTTAGTGAAATAAACTTTATAAACTTTTGAATTAAAAGTTTATAAAATTAATATATTGTAACATCCACCACATTCCAGGTTAGGAATGTGACCGTTAGGAAATTCAACTATCTTTCTCTTACTATTTATGCTATGATTCTTTTGGCAACGCACACAGAACAGACCAATTGCAGGCTCTAAATAATCGCGATTCAGAATATCCGGAAGGCAATGCCTATAAAGGGGCAATAAACAAACAAATGGTGAACGGATCGCGATTTTATGATTGGGCTTTCGTGGTTCGTGGCATATGTGTGTGTGTGTGTGTGTGTGTGTGTGTGTGTGTTTGTACACACACAGTTTTGCGATTTATGTGTCACTTGTATATACTTATATATATTTGTAAAGTGAAAAATTAGATTGTCTCTTGATATCTATATTTTATTCTAATATATGCAAGTTTGAGTATGTTCATAAAAATAAAATGATTCTGGACAGTACAGAAATTACATCAGAGTTTTTGCGAGTGGTAACAGTGGATATGCATATTACAAAATTTCCGTAAGATACAAACTGGCATACATGGATAAGAAGAACAACTTAACAAGAGAGTAGCTAAGAAGCCTATGGTATAACAAATCTATGGTATATCAAAGCTTTACTTACTAGAGAAAGATCACTTTCACTAGAGCGAATCGATTGCTGAACGATGCCAGGATCACTGACACTTTAATACAAATTACATATAACACACAGAAGATAAACGAGGATGCCTCGTGAAAAGAAGACTGCGATAAAAAGAGAAACCGGAACATTCCCGAAAACGCCTCGTAAATAACCAAAAATGAACAGATACTGGCAAACTAGCAAACCAGTACCTATAACTAACTCTTTTGAGGGACTTGAGGAACAGTTCGACGAAATAAACACCAAGGTTAGGATGGAAAAAACAGTCAAACCTCCTCCCATTGTCGTTGCTGGAATCGTTAACTTTTTGTCATTCTCTCAATTGCTAAAAGAAATCGCCATTGGTGAGTACGAAATAAAAATTATGAACAATAAAGAAGTTAAAATCCAGCCCAAAAGTTCCATCGCATATGTCAAGTGAAAGAACTCAGAAATAATGAAAGAAGTAGAAATACAGTCAAAAGTAGAAATACAGAATTCCATACATATAAACCCAAAGGAGGAGTTTCAGAATAGTCCTTAAACACTTCCACGCTACAGTAGACTTAGATAACATCAGACAAAAGAAATTGAAGATCTAGGACACACAGTGTCCTAGGTTACCAATATACGGAACATCAAGAAGCAAGGCACTAAAAAGGCCCTTCGCATGTTCTATATATTCTATATGGAGTTAAAACCGGAGAGCAACATTTACGAGGTTAGATTATTTCTCAAATGTAAAGTAAGTAAAGTAAGTAAGTTTTACATTTACTAAAGATAGTAAATGTAAAATTTTAACTATCACATCCAAAACACGAAATTCCCACATGCAATAATTGCCAAGTATGGCCATACGAAAAGTTTTTCTAAGTGCTTTCGTAAAGCGAGATACATCAAGTGCGCGGAAGATTACTCAATTTTAACTCACGTAAAGAAAAATCCAAGGATGCATACTGTGCGAAGGCAACCCAGCCAATTACAAAGATTGTATGGTCTATAAAAATCTATAAAAAAGTTTTTTCCCTGCACTACGGAGAAAAGTGATAACATTCAAACCATAACCATGAACTAAATCTGTAAGCATACAAACTAGATCCGTTCAGGCAGGAAGATCTTATGCTTCAGTTACAAAAACTGAAAGTAGACAATCAACAAGCTAAAATAATCTGGTTACATAGGAACAAATAACACTTCCAAGTCCGAGATAACTTGTGATAGTTGTTATATAGGAATTGCATCATGTGATGAAGGAGTTGGAAAAAATGAGCGTAATATTAAATAACCTAACAACGCTCATCACTAAAACAACTGATTAATGGTCAGTTAAAATAGCAATTTGCCAACTGATTAAACATTCGAAATAAATTAAAACTTTTATTTTTAATCAAAACATAGACATCTTATTTGTTTCTGAAACACATTTTACTAATAAGAGTTATTGCCGTATTGCCTATACATTGTATCACATAATGCAGCTTGACAGTAAAGAAGCCTTCCATAGAGGAAGGCTTCTACTATTGAAGACTTCTGCTCATAGAAGCAGCATTATGAAATTGATAAGTATCAAAGAGAATTTAAGAATTGCAGGCTACTAACATCGTGGTCGAAAACTGGAATACTATTACTATTTCAGCCATATACTGATCATCTAAGCATGCTATAAAAAGGGAACATTATATAATTCCTTTTTTAAAACTCTCAATAATCGCTTCATCGTTGCAGGAGATTATAATGCCAAATATACATTAAGGATGGAGATTGATCCTATTCAAAGAGGATTCATGAACTATTCAAAGCAATTGAAGTTATGAATCTGGCAATCTCAACAGGAGAACCCATCTACTGGCCATCTGATAATAAAAAGATCCTTGATTTACTGAACTTTGATATTATCAGGGGCATTCCTAAAGATTACTGCCGCACCGAATCTTGTAATTTTTACAGTAAATAATAAATTATTAAATAAAGGCAAATCTTGCACATTCTACAATGCCAAAATAAAATGGCTGTATTTCCAGGAGCTACTAAAGACTATTCTTGACAATTCTATTTCTCTAAAAATCGACAATATTATTTGCGCAATTGAAAACTTTAATTACTATACACCATACCAACTAGCAGTAATCTAAATTTCAATATTGAATATTCATCTGTAATAAAAGAAAAATTAGTAGAAAAAAGGAAATTTTGCAAACTATGGCAAACTAACAAATGTTTAGTTTGGAAACCAAATTAAATCGATCTATTAAAACACTTAAAAAGCTGAAAAGAAATTAGGGCATACAAGAATATCTAAATATATTAAGCGCTACCAATTACTCTCTATGAAAAGCCATTGAGAGACTGAAATCAATATCCGCCTATCAGGAATCAACAGCAACTGGGCCAGAAGTAAAGAAGAAAAGACCGAAACATTCGCTACATATTTCTCCAACATTTTTAAGCTTAACCCATGTGAGATTACTTTAGAGAAGGAAAATAAGCTACTCTCTGATGATATTACTTCCGCCATCCTAGATACCTCTACAAAGTCTTTCACTGTTAAAAAAGTGAGAGACACAATAAAAAATCTGAATCCAAAGAAGGCACTGGGTTATGACTTTATAACCAATCAAATTCTGTAGAAGCTGCTAGAAATAGAAATAAAATTCATCATCAATTGCATCAATGCAATATAATCCTCAAACGGGGCTTCTTTTCACCCTAAAGTAGCAGAAATTATTATGATCCGGAAGCCTGACAAATTTGCAGAACTTGCAGAATCGTATAGACTAATTATGAACCAAAAGCTTATTATCTGAATTAGCGAAATTATTTGAGAAACTTCTACTTTATAATAATAGAGAGGCATAGGCTGATTCCCGATCATCAGTTTGGTTTCTCAAGTAACTGTGAGCACGCAACCATAGAGCAGATACATAGAATTGTTAAAAGAATAAACAATGATATTGAAGCAAGTAGATATTGCAGCAATCTTTTTCGATGTTTTCCAGGCTTTTGAGAAGGTTTGGTATCAAGCATTATTTTATAAAATTAAAAATAGCTTTCCATTTGACCTTTATGCCGTCAAAAAATCTTATCTATTACAGAAGTTTTAGAGTTAAATATGGAGAAATAATTACATAATTAAAAAAGATTAACTCTGGAGTTCCTCAAAATAGTATATGTAAGACTAATACTCTATCTAATATACATTGCAGATCTAGTCGCTCTGGATTTCACAAATTTGCGATCTATCTGCGGATGATGCAACTATACTTGTGGCTCATAACAATCACATAGAAGCACAGGAAAGTCTCTCCTACATCCAGAGCTAAAAAATGAAGAATCAAAGCTATCGGAACAAAATTAATACATATAATATTCACTATCCGTAAAGAGACGTACTCACCAGTAACTCTGAACGGTCTAAGAAATCCTGAAGCTGAAGATACCAAATATTTAGGACTATACCTAGACTAAATTGGAAAAAAATATATATTTGTCAAACGAAAACAACTAGGACTTCAATTAAGGAAAATATACTGGCTACTCGGCAATAAATCACAACTGTCGGCTGAAAAGTTGTTGTTACTGTATAAGGCAATTCTCAAACCTATTTGAGCCTATTTCATTATGTCTGCACTTCGAATATAGAAATATTACTATTAATATAATTACTATAAATATAATATTAATATTAGAAAGATTCCAAAACAAATTCTTTAGAATTGTCATTGATGCATCTTAGTATGTCACCAATGACACTTTGCATTATGATCTTAACATGCCAGAGACGAAATAAAATAACTCAATCAGAGATATGCTGATAGGATGGAGGAGCGTCCTAACATACGCACGACTAATCTTATGAGGAGCGTCACTACTCTATGCAGACTGAAAAAAAGACTTCCTCAAAACCTATGTACCTGATCAATGTAATTCTACAGGGCATATGTTCTTTAAGACTTTTTAATATCTAACTGTTACATGTATTTCTAATATATTACTATACATATATATCACGTTAACAGTTTGTAATAATTTCTAGCATGATAATAAAAAAAAGTTTTGAAATCTGATTAAAATTATTTTTTTGGATGGATCTAATCTCATCATGAAATCCGATTCTTATATTTGGCCAGATATTAATTGTCCGAATTAGCAGCTACTGAGTATCTCTGATCTATCGATAGTAAAATTGGAAGTTATTTATTACGATGATTTGTGTTGTTCAGTACGCCTCAGACACAGTATATATAGCGATTTCCTAAACTGATATTTAATTTAGTATATGAAATTGAGTTGCGCATGCTAAGTAGATAATCAATCATGTAATTGATTTTCTATTCTATTTCTTCATTTTATTTTTTATTACAGCGCTCTGTTACATTTAAATGTTAATTGCACGACCAAAATTAATAGCAATAGATATTTTATATAAAAATCAGAGTTAATCAGATGTAATTTAATATATATGTTTATGTATATCAATATAATATGTGTTAAAAAAAGTAGATAAGTGCACAGTATTCTGCGAATAATATTAACAAAAGAAATAGAAGTTGAGATATTGAATCAAAAGGTTATTTTTTCTTTCAAAAATAGTTAATCAGCATAAAGATGATTTTCAATTTTCTATGTTCAGTATTCAAAAAATACTTCTTTTAATTTTGTTGTAAGTGCTACTTTTTAGAAAATATAAAGAAGATATAGGAAATTAGGAAATTATAGAAAAAAGAGTTAATGTTGTGGGAAATTATGATATCATTTATTTTAAGCAAAAATGTTTGTATCCTATTTCAAATGAATTTCCGAGATTGAATGTGTAATTGTAAAATTACCGTTGATATTTTTGAAGCCTTTAATTGATATTGATCGATCGGCGAATCTCCATCTATATTTTTGGTCCGAATCAGATCACGATATAGAGGATATTCGAAGTCTCGGATATTTGAATTCTTTGAATGTCGGATAGTTGAATTTACGGATAAATTAAGCTCTTGGATTAAGCTCTTGGATTGAAAATCTTCCTAAGAGAAATCTAAGACATCTCAATGACACAATGAGTGAATTCATAAGCGCAATTGGACAATGTGAAAACGATCGATATTGTGTAATTCGTATTCGAAAGTTTTAGAAGTTCGGGTTCACGAGTTCTAAGGCTTCTATTTTCTACGAGTACCGCACGTATGATTTTGATGTTTTTCGCATACAAATCGCATCTAGAAATACGATGTTTCGTTCCTCGCATACATTATGTCTACGAATGCGAAACTATGTTCCTCGTGCGCAAATCGCGTCTAAGAATGTAACGTTCCGTGCAATACGTGCTTTACGTTTCTATCATTAGTATTCTGAATAATCAAACATGTGGACAAAATGATGAAAATGATAGACAAGCAGATAATCAACATTGGATATATAGAAAGATTTTGAGATAACCTCAAGAAGTCTGGGAAAAAGGAAACTCATACATGCATTTAATATGAATAATAATAATATGTCCATCTGAACATTTTGAAGTCCCATTGGAAATAGGTTTACAACACATATAATATCTTACTAAGCTGCAAGGATATCAAGTCTATTGGTTATCTGAAGGAAAAGTCTTTATTGAAGCTGAGAAACATTATATTTTGATTAAAGCACGCATCATCGAGAATCTTAATTCGTCTAGCATTTCACATGCCGAAATTCAGAGATATCAAAATTCAAATTCACAATATTTGATGGTAATCAACTTGAGTGAAAGTATTTTCGGAATCTGTTTAAATCAATGGTTCATGATAAAGATGAGATCTCGCTTGTCAAGAAGATGCAATATCCCAAAGGCTGTCGAGGACATTGGAAAGATCAAGCTCGATGCAGAAAACTATCAAATAGCATGGGACCAGTTATTATCGCATTATGATAATCCACGATGACTACTGAAGGATCACATGTACCAGTTGTTCGAAAGCATATCTATCATCAATGTTACGGCGGAAAGTATCAATTAATGAACACCTTCAATTTGCACGTTCATTTGATGTTGTAAGCGAATTTGCGAACAAAATCGACCACATCTTTGATCTACATGCTTTGACCAGAAAATTTTACATAGAAAACACTCTTATACACTGGGAATCATTCCGTAATGATAAAAAATATTCCTACATTCAAAAAAGGCGTTTTTACTAAATTGGGCTCTCGCTTTAAAGTTGAGGAATACATTGACGGCTCGATTATCAGGAACAAGCCGCGCCATTAATAATGCTAAAGACAAACGAAGCTGGTGTCGGAATGACGTCTTAGTTAATGTTATCAGTACGAGCAAAGAACCTCTGCCCAATGTGCAAGGAGAATTATTCATTATAATCCTGTAGCAGGATTTAATGGCCAATCAACGGAGTGATCAAATCCATCAAATGCACAAAAGCTTGCTTCAAGTGCCTCGACTAAAACCAACTGCAGAATGCATATTAAACATTATTAGCTCTATCAGCAGAAGGACTACATACTTTTTCATGAAATCTGGAACCTGGCTTCTTAGTCCGGATTAAATCAGATGATTTTGCGTCGGAAAGCTCATAGTGACGATACAGATCATGTTGCCACGACTAGATTATTTCGTAGTCCAGTGTATCTGATTAGTTACTGCCAGTTTAAGCTGACTTGTGGTTAGTCAATATCAGTTTGGGCACTTATGGATCTGGCATCGTAAGCGACGCTCATCATGGAAGACGTTGTGAAGAAACTTCTTCTGAAAAGATGAAGAATCAACGTGTCGAATCTAGGGGCAAAAACTGCCTCTCTTAAAGTACGTAATGAGCTTTTACTATTTAAGGAGATACTCTTGATAAAAGTTATAATAATACCTTCTGATTCCTGATTTCTTGTTCTTATCTATCGAATCGTTCTTGCGAATCTCTCAAGAAGATTGGCCACACTTGAAATTACAACTTGCAGATCCCGATTACGATAAGCCGCTCTACGGGAACCGACATCTATATTTCGCTATTGCAGCCTGGTATTAAATGTGATTTTCCCGAAGAACCGGATACCTTTCGTACGATGTTTGGCTGGATGCTGATCAACAAATGATGATTCCCAGATAACTCAGATTCTCAATTTTCACACTATGATAGAATAAGATTCTTGAGAGGAATATTATGACTAGCGAACTCTAGAAAGAAATTCTAACATATCCGCTCTTTAATAGATACGGTACGATTTCCATGCCA
Organism: Eciton burchellii; assembly: GCA_020341155.1. Classification (NCBI taxonomy): domain Eukaryota; kingdom Metazoa; phylum Arthropoda; class Insecta; order Hymenoptera; family Formicidae; genus Eciton; species Eciton burchellii. The sequence continues at coordinate 560,242 of JAHMML010000072.1, forward strand.
TATTTAGTCATATGCTGATACCGCTACCTACCAATGAGGAACATTGCTCGATACATTGACTGCTCGGGAACACCCTCTTGTGGATAATGTTTTATCTAGCGCAGATATATTCAAGAAATAAACAAAAACATCATGTCAAGATAGCAGCCTCCAAATAAGCAAAAAATGTCACTTGAATTAGCGCTTCATTTGATTGATAGTAAAAACGGCTCACTATTTATTAATACCGAAGAGAAACTTTTATAGAGTATTAAAAGACCATTTAGTAATCGAACATTCCCATTGGTGGCAGCTGAGATGAAAGTTATACTTATGAAGTCTGTATCTATTGTGAACCTTGAACTACATGGCTTTACTAACATTTGCTTCGACTAATAAATGGTCTATCTACGAACAAGAACGTGTAGATGGATACCAGGATGGTATTGGCACGGATTATAGCATATTTATATCCGATAGACGATCCGATGATATGGCCATCCGGGTGGCAACGATTCAGGAACTAATATTAACAGATCGTGGCGACAAAAAAATTTGATATATCGCCACGCAAAGTATATTGACTAAGGAATTCAGAGATAAACTGCTGCGGCAAACTACATCAGAAACTTGGTCCTCTAGCCGAGTTGGACATTATTGAGGAATGCCATATGCATCTTTTTCTTCTTCTTTTTCTTTTTTTTAATATAAGACGAATCCTCTTTATATCTGCATCTCATACATCCCTTGTAACTTCGATGTTCAACACTCATATCACTTTTTCGAGAGTCTTCCCGCTGAGCGGGAGTAGTCTGTGATTTCTGTGTTTTAGTTTGCCACTTTGTCACTTTGCCAATTTTTCTGATCCCATTCTTTCCATATGATCTCTCCAGATCTCACTTTGCTTTCAATCGATATGTGTCGGTTGCTCCATATAATGTCTCTTAAGTATCCTGCTATCCTATTTGCTTTAGTAACTTGCCTGCGGATTTCTCCTACCAGGTCTCTATGGCTAAACGTTACTGTGCCTATATTTTATATTAGTTATATATACTTAGTTATATTTTATAACTTGTTGTATAATTCTATTGTTCTGTTGGGTAATTCTATTGTTCACTACTAGTTTACATCTGATTCTTTGGCTATTACCATAGTCAGTGTCTTTTCGATATACTCATATGAATATACTTATATGAAATGTTGATACCATAGTTACGAATCAATGTAGAAAATCCTGAAAATCGTCCATTTTTCGCAAATAGCTGTTACATCACCCATATAATAGAGTACTTATATTGTGTTATTTTCCATACTGTATCCAGCTTCTATATCTTTTATGCCTTTTATTATTTCGTTCATTACAAGATTAAAGAGAATATTTAATATTTAATTAATCTCGAAATTATAAGAGCTAAAATTGTTTATGAATATAATATATAATTGGAGTTATTGTAGCATTAATATTGTAAATTATATTTTAGTGATGATATTTTATTCAATTATAATGATATCTAGTTTTTTTGTTTTAAATTTAATTTAGTTATAAAATTCATTTAAGGTAATTWTAYATAAGATTAGTGTATTTTATAATTATATTTTATGGGATAACCTATAAGATTTATTAAAAAATTTTTATTATAGTTATAATAATATATTTTTAGTATTAAAAATTTTTATGGAGTATTTTATAATTTATTTATAATTAAATAAAAATTTGATTTATTTATTTTAATTTTATAGAAATAAAGTTTAATTTTATTATATTAATAAAGTTATAATGATAAAATTAGTATTTGAAATAAGGGGGGGGGTAAATTGTTTTAATTAAACGATATAATTTAATTTTAATAATTCGGCAAATTTGTAAGCCCACTCAGGACTCAGGACTATCTCAGGACTATGCCATATACCTGTGGTTATTGGCACAGCTTCAGTTAAGATGTTTCCAGCTTTTATTCTTGTGATGTTGTTTTCGTTCATTTCAGTAACAATTTTCACGTCTTTCTCGCAGATATTGTATTTGCATGGACCGAAATATGTCCTCCACTCTATCTGGCGTATTTAACGCCAAAACACAGGAACAGTTGCTTATTGAACTCTATTGCTTTTTCGATAAGTTGTCTTAAAGTATATATACTTTAGCATAGTCGATTGATTGTATCAGAAACTTTGTTCTTCTTCTTATATATTGGATTTATTTTCTCGGCTAGGATCTTTGTAAATATGTTCAAGATAGAACTGAGCAAAGTTCTATCTTTCTATAGTTGCTTGGGTCTTTCTTTTGTTTCTTCTTAAGTATCGATATCGTTATAAATGTTTTCCATTTCTGCGGTATTATTGTTGTGTTTATAATTTTCCTGAAAAGAGTGCGATCTCTCGCTGGATATTTTGTCCTTCCTTTAATACTTTGTTTGTAATGCCATCTAAATCAGTTCCTTTCTGTTTTTTGAGTTCTTTATCGTTTCTTTCATTCCTCAGAGTTATATCATTTTATAATATTCATCTTCCATTATTATTCTGTTCCAGTTCTCCTTGATTTCAGGCTGTTCGTTATCTTCGCTATGGCTCTGATACAGATTTTGAAACTAATTGATTTTGAAATATGGTCCATATTTCTGGTGTTATCTTATTTGTCTGCATTTGTCTTCATTTATTGGTTTCTTCTTATTGCGTAGCACTTTCTAGATCTTTTTTTTCCGAAAATTTTCGAACTTCTGATGTACTAGTATTTCAACACTATGATTCTGTTGTGCGTGTTTTTATGATGATTTCTTGGTTCTTATTACTACATGATTATTTCATTACATTTCAGCATCTTAGGCGTAATCCGTTCGATTTCCAAAATCGCTTCACTCTTGTCATGTTGTTACTCCGTGGACTGCGTCCATAATCCAAGGCTTAATTCGCAGTACCATGAGCATATGAGATTTTTTACGAATAAATTGCTGATCTGTTCCCTCGATCCTTCTTCTTTCGGTTCGGGTTTGGGATTGATTGTATGTATGCTAGATTAATCAATATTCATTAGTAACGTATTGTTGCACCAGTTTTTATCATTTGCTCTGCTGATCTGAGTCACGGCTGTTGAAAGCTCCGATAGACCACGCGAGATGCTTAGCGAGTTCAAAGATAAACCGCCACGGTGGCGCGGTTTTTCAGGTTTGGAATTTCCTTCGGAAAAGTAATTTGTAGATTTTGACTCAGACGTGATTCAGAGCATCTGGTATACACCTTTTTCATAGTTAATTACGCCAAATCATTACTTCAATTTTATTCTGTTTATAATTGTTGGCGTATTTGCCGATCGATCAGCGCCAGTTAGAATTATCCAACTTATACATTGCATATTCGGAGGTGGATCCGGGTAACAAATAATATCCTCGAATTGAGTTACGCATAGTTTTAATCTGTATGACTATTTACAGAATTTACAAAAATGCTAATTCACGATAGAGTATCTGTTTACCGTACCGTACTGAGATTCACTATTCTTTCTGAGCAATGATGGTTAATATCCGTATCGTGATATGAATTGAACTCTAACAGCGATCGAGATCCCCGCAGACAAGCGGGCAAAAACACAAGCAGGCAATGGCTCGGCTCGCTCTAAAATAGATTGTTTTTCGACTCCGGGTAGAATAGCTCGTATGGAGAGAGAGTTCTCAATGTGTTATCGCACTAGCGGAAAATCTGTTGGCGTCTTAGCGACGACAAATCATGTAATCATAACAAATTATGGGTTTTTTTATCTTGGCACACAACGGTTGCCGCTAACGGCCAATAATAGCCGATAAAAGCCAATAAAGTCTTTATTCTAATACAGTTCTATCCTAATTTTCTTGTACATATGGATATGTAAGAAGAGAGTAATTTTATCGCGAATCACTAATTGAACGGATTTCATTTTATTTGTAGGTCTCTTCAACGGATCATTATTTGTATCGTTTTGCAATTAACAGTTAAAGTACAGGATATTCCTTTTTAAATCTATATTCGAGCATCTATCTTTATTTATTAATTTAGCAGTCTCTAACCAGCATCGATGAATCAGCTAGTCTTCAATAATTTATATTAATAATTGTACTATTTATAAATGATTGTAATGGATATATGCATGGGGAAGATCTGATTTAATAATTTTTAGAAAAAAAATTTAGAATCAAAATATATTGTCACTGCTATTTGCATTTCGGAGAGAAATAATAGAAAGCAAATAGAAAATAAAACTTATCTTTATTCTGATGCTATTTCATCAATGATATTTTTTGAAAAAAATAAACAAACTTCTCATAAAATTCATATTTTCTATTCTATACAATATTTAGGTTTTACTAAAACAATATTTGATAATAGTTAAAATAATACTACAATCTTTAGAATAATACACATATGATAATGTTACATTACAATATTGAAAATATGACTGAAAAAGATTGTTAACAAATAGAAACAGATTCTTTAACTTTTATATATTTTGTATCTTTTTAAATAACAATAACACTATTACATTTTATAACTTATTTTTTGTTGTAGCAAGATAGAGTGATAGAGAACATTGCAGAAAAATAGAATCGAAGTGTGAGATAGTTACGTGATTGGTTACATAATTAGTGTGCATATATAGCTCAATTTCATATCAAACATAGCAAACGTAAACAATGGGTTGTATTATGCAATATACTATGCAATGTATCGTAGCTTGCATATGCGCTATAATATCCGTGAGCAGGATTTAGTCGCGATAAAACTTCACTTGTGATAGTGTATTGGCATGCATCATTACATCATTTCTGTATATTTTAATATCTTGCGCAAGATAATACGTATAATTATACATGTTATCAGCAGTTAGTTGAGTGACCAATTTGATCATAAGTCATAGATGATTGATTCGAAGATTGATTTAACTGTCGGCTTATTGGTCAATGTGGATATTTACTGAGTGCCATGTCGGTAACCTCTCATTGAAGTTCCGAGCTTCGATTCAGCGAGGTTTGGATCATTCTTCGATCATAAATCGGATAAACCGGTAATAGTTGGCCCCATAAATCGTTGTGACATCTATATTTATAGTTTATCGATAATAATGAAACAGCAATTATCTCTATATATATCACATTTTAAAATCTGGCGATACTACGATCAAGCAATGAGACAATGATAGTGAAGGAAATTGCTTTATTTTGCGCTACGTTATCGATCATTGTAGTATAGGATGTATGTATTTGCGAGTGATTGCTGTTATGACTGACAATTTGATTGCGGCATTTAATCGTGTTTATGTCTAGCTTAAGTGGTGATTATCGGCAATTGTCAGCGGTTTTAATAATCAACTTTGATTGTGAATTCAGTAGTCATTTGTCTATCCAATCAAATTGTGATAATGTCGCCGTTGATGGTGATAGTCTGATTTCTCTCTTTCTTTCTCTTTTTCTTTTTCTAGCTACATGATTATTTCGTTTTAGACAGTTTTTCATTGAAGAACCTGATACTCTCTTTCGTACTTTTATATTATCTCATAGACTTCTTTCAGTCTTTTGTCTTTCGTATTGTAACAATTATCGCAGTTACTGTTTGTTTGTTTTTGTCTTCGATACTCTTTACCGATTGGCTATTATTGTTTTCTATTGTTATTATTTTGTCCATCAATAAAAACAAGTTTTAAAATTCTGGATATGGAAATGTTGCTGCCATTTTCTTCTCCGATGATCTTTGAAATCTACTTAATTCGTGAGATAATTTAATGAGATAACTTTTTGCATCTTTATTAACTCAATGTATTTCAAATTAATTTGGTATCGAAAATATTCTTTTTGCTGGATAATAGATATACTTGCTTTCAAACCTGGTTTTCTACTGATTTATATATCTGATAATAGAAACAAATAGAAATATTTCAATTATAATATTTTAATTGTAATATCTTAATTGTAATATTTCTTCTTTGAAAGGTTATCATATTCGCTTATATTATCTCATAGACGTCTTTCAGATCATGATAATTAGTTTCAGTTAATGAGGTGCTGGAGTAGCATTGCCACGCGTTATCCTTAAGATAAAGACTGCTATGCATGATTAAGATGGATCAATATATAAGGGGTTATCTCATATTTATCCAGCGTATCGCCAGGATAAATACTGGATAAATTTATCTATAAAATTATAAATTAGTAAATAAATATCATAAATGTATCAATTCTAGTGTCGATAATTGCGTGCGATATGTGTAGTTATGATTTTTATAATTTTATTTATGCGTTCTATAAGGTTACAATGTGGTACCTGGGTAATGTGAGATGCGATATGCCGAAGATTTCTAGGAAGCATTTCAATTTGTCCGAATAAATATTATTATTGTTAAATGATACCGAATAATTATTATTGTTAAATAATACTTTCAGAGCACCTGATAAAATATATAATCTATCAATTTATATAATGGCCTATAGTTCATTGCGATGAATTTAGTTCTATCTATTGGAAAAACGATATTGCAAGACAAAAAGAGCCATAGGTATCCTTAAATTGAACGCAATGAGGTCCATAATTATTTGTTTCTATGAGAACTTCATAGAGATATTATGCAGAAATCTGGTATCTCTTGGGCTTTGTGTATTAATTTGGATATATAGCGCAGTTTAGATTCCGAATCAATAATAAAACTCTATGGTTTTTATGCCATCATTTTGGCGATGCCGAAATATCCAATCATGGATTCATCCTATGTGCAGGATCTCATTCCGTCGTTTCCAAAATATACATTCTTTTTGTAAAAGAATCCTGACTAAATATCCAGAGAGACTAAATATCCATCGGCATTTTCTTAAAATCCATCATGTAAAGATGTCGGTAAAATGATGGATTTCATATTCAGTACTGTTCTTATTACTCTCGTATTTATTAAATTTGGCATTGATATCAGAGACTTCATATCTTCTTTCGGATAATGTGCATATTGGAGAAGAAGAGATTGACGATTTATGTTGTATTTATCTGGTGATGATACCACTGAATGATATTGCTAGAGTTTGAGCGATTTGCAAAACGATATTCATAGATAATAATTAATATTGCATAATTTTTATTGCATAACTTTCTAGTTGCCGTTCTCTTATATTTGTATTTTGAAAACAGAAATTACGATATTATTTTTTTAATTCTGTACTATTTTTTAAAGATCAACAGATGTCTAAAAATTCCTTACATTCGGCCAAAAATATTATTTATTTATTTCAAAATTATTTTTTTGTATATAAATCAATTTTCTAAATCACTTTCTATTCTAAAAAAAATAATGGGTGAAATCCTGTTGTTTATTATTAAATTATTATTATGGTTAATATTTTATTAATGTATTCTTTTAAGTATGTTTTCAATGCATGGAAAAAGTCCATTATAAATTAGGTCACAATTTAAGATGAAAAAATAATTACATTGCAAAGTTTATATTATATATTTTATTTTACAAGATACTATTTATATGTGTAGGATAGAAGAAAGGAATTATCGATGGCGGCGCATATCAAAAGCTTGTAATCAGAGAAGCCGATGCGCACGTGCATGTGGGATGCGTTGCATCCAAAACAAAGGACAATCGCAAAAGATGTCGTTGATACTCGCGGGACGAGTGTCAACCGCATGATATGATTCATCCAGATGATATGTAGCGATTGGCCGATAATTCAGAAATGTAGCACTATTTTTGGGTATATAAAGGACGAGAGCAGCAAAGATACGATGTGAGTGGTGAGTAGTAATAGTAGTTGAGAGTGGCAGTTGTTGAATCAGTAATCGAGTAATTGCAGAGTGTGAATGGCGAAGCCTGTATAGTCTATCGAGAGATGTTATAGAGATGTTATATCTTTGCGAAGAAAAGTTTCTTTACTTATTGTTCTATCAATCTGAGGCGTCGAAGACCCATCATACTTCTGAATATGAACAATTCTATCCGGATACAAATATCCTACATATGCATATTGTTAAGAATTTCATATGTGTTGTCTTTGGTTTGGAATGTTCTCAATGCAAACAAGTATACATCGAATATGAATCACAAATAAATCGACTGTTGCCATAAATTGACTATATTTGTCGAAACAGAGATTGTTATCGTTCGACAATTACCAAACGTCGAAAAAATTGTGTCTTTAGTGTCCTGCAAGAAGCCAGAAACTAAGCAACGGTAGTATGTTCATTACTGAGTTAGAACAAGTATCCAGATATTGTAATTGTTAAATAATTGTATGATTAAAGAAGATTATTTGTTTTCTAACGACTTTCATCTTGACAGAACTTTCTCTCGGACCAATAATAAAATAAATATATAATGTTGCGCGAATCATCGAAGGCGCATTAACATATATCCAGCAGAAATCAAAGAAAATATATTAAAATGTTATAGAAAGAGAAAAATATTTAGATATGTAGATTATTTAGAAAACTTCTTTTTTGTACATTTTCGTTTTAAATATATAGTATATGTAATACATTTTAAGCAACAAAATATTAGCTCTCATTTTCTGTGATTTTTTGCCATCTTTTGGATGAACTTCTAATTCTTTTTGCAAAAAAAGACATCACTTTGGAGATAGTACAATGATTGATCCATTTCCATATTTTAATCATATCTCAACATTATTGTCCAGGAAAGATATTGTATTGATCGGAATAAGTGGAATTGAAATAATCTGAAGACACCAAATCGAATGAATATTCTGCGTGCAGAGGAACTCCTTTAAATGAAAAATGATTTGAATATGAAGAGCAATATATGGCTATATATTATGTAACAATCTTTCCTTGTAAATCGTTTTTTTCTATTTCATTAGTTAAATGATTCAACTGACGATTATAGAGCTTGATAATAATTGTTCCACTTAACGGAGATTTATAAAATGGCACACTATAACAGATGCATAGAATAACTTTCCTGGTATCCAGTTTTGCCATTGTTCTTGATGACTGATCGAAATGTATATATTCCGCTCATCTATCTATAAATATATATATTATTTAAGTTATCATATATAATCCATTTTTTATCATTGTTAACAATTTATCATAAAAATCTTTTTTACATTGTCTAACAAATAACGAAATGTTACATTTGGTAATGCTATTTTCAGTACGAATCGAGTTCATGAGATATTCAAGCTTCTGAGTTTCATTTCAATCTTAAATTATTGCTTGATTAATTTTTAATTGCTGCGAACTTTTTTTATATTTATGACAGATTTTCATACAATAACTCTTGTAATAATAAATTATCGTTCTCCAATTTTTGTGATTAAAGCATGCACGGTTATTAACATCAAAGTGGCCAGCTTTAAACTGTCGAAACGAAGTATTTGCAATATTATTAGTAGGATATTATTTTTCAGCAAGAACAAAATGAATTGATTCGCATATATTTTAGCGTTTTTTCTTGTTGGATTTTGTATCACATGCAGTGTCGAATATATAATTTGTTACTTATTGTGTCATTATTGTTTTACAAAGTTTTATTTATTATTATATATAAATTATTATATATAATGTAATAATCTAATAAACTTTTATTCCCACTCCTGAAAAATATAACAAAAAGATATATAATTATTTGAAGTTCATATTCTGAAAAAATTAAAAAACTTGTGTATATATCTAATATTTTTAATATTATATAAAGATATATCAATCAAAAAATATGAAAGTACTTATGAAAATACTGCTTGTTGTATAGTTGAAGCTATTTTGTGATGTGATTATTTAACTTGTCGGACTATTTTATCTATAAAATCTCGAAAGATGTTTATAAACAAAGTTATTACACAAAAAATTTTGAAATATCTATGTATAATGTTACTACACCAATTGTGATTTAATATCTTAATTTATATATCGAATATTATGCATAAAAATAATAGTGATTTAATATCATTATTTCTGTTTATATTTTACTAATATATTTTTCTTAAAAATATTCTATTTTTATTTATATTTCATATTTACATATATCAATCGTTTCAAATACATAATAATTAAATAAGTTTTATTTTTCGCATAAAGAAATAAATTTTCGTATTTTTATTTTACTTTGTAAATAATTTATTAATATTTTAATAATATTATTTGAATTGATGTTAATGCTTTTGTATAACGTAGTTGTCTATGACATATTGATAGATATATAATATAACTAGATGTTATATATAGGTTTATAATACTGCTGACAATTGGAACTTGTAATTAAAATGAAAATAAGTATTATATCAGAAATATAAATGGCATGTATTGCTATTTTGCATTTATATTTGTGTAATATGTTTTTTATATAATAATAAATAATACAAAGCATGAAATTATAAATAAAATTACACCAAATTATTTTAAATATTGGTATGACTTAAAAGTGTAATAGCTTTATATTATAAAAATGATCAATTTTATAGTAATTTGTATGTTTCATATTTGTGATACAATTTCATATTTATATCATGTATATGTATTTATATCATGTATTATGTATTTATACTATAATTACTTATATATATTTCTATTGCCAGAAATATTTTCTAATATGCAATATATATAGTAAATGTTCATAATTAACATGTAATAAAGAGAAATAAATGTATTACATATAAAAATTTTATATGTATGAAGATATATATCTGCTTACCGATGCGTGCGATTTTCTATCTTGTAATATATAAATATTATATACTTTAATAACAATATATTTTTGTCTCATGCACAAACGTGGAATAAGTTAAAAAATATTATTCGTGTACATACAACACGCGCGTGCACACACATACACATACGTGCGTACGTAGAGAACGAGAAAGAGGGAAGGGAGACTCTATTTCTCTCTCACGCGCATTTGTACATATGGTGTACACTGTGTATAAATGCACGCAATGTTCTTTATACAAATTATTTTCGAAAAGTTCAATAATTTTTGAATAATTTTTGAAATTCATATATATTCTATATATATCCTATATATATTTATATATAATATAACAAAAAATAGAATATACAAGATACATAGAATTAATCATTTCTATTGGTAATCAATAGTGAAATAATAAATAAAACTATAAAGCTAATTATCTTAATTCTAGATATTTCAATATTTATCAGATGCAAAATATTAATTTTATAAATAGTTGTCTTAATGGTGCTGGACACATTTTTTGGATTTTTCGTATGTTCAATATTTTTCTTAAATTTTTCCGAATTTTTTTACGCATCGCTAATCATTCATATTTTTTGGAAACTTAAATGGACGAATTATCTTTTGAATTAAAATTTAGTTTCCAACCGAAATTCTCTTAGTATGCATAAATATTATTTTCATTTTTAATGAATAATAATATAACATAATTTGTTTTGGGATATATTTTTATCCATTTTTAATATATACAAGCTTTTTATGGTCTGTCTAAGAAAAATAAATAAAAAAATATACAATTATCAAAAATAAAATAATTAATTTTATGACATCTTTTATTTCAGTAATTTTGTAACATTTTTTTGACACAATACGTTTGAATTAGTGAGAGAAGATAAAGATGCTTGCCATGTTTCATTTCATTAATATGTCGCGCGAGCAGCAAATTTGTGTAGACATTTGTGTAAACATTATTGACATATACAATTGATTGCCTTAATGTCTTTTAATTTCGATCATTAATAATTGAAGTTTAATATTTTTATTTTAAATCTGTTTTGTTTTACTTTTATTCCTCTGCTTTCTATATTAATCGGTAGCGCGTTGCGCGAAGATAAACGTCTAGTGTGTGATAAATTTTCGGTAAGAATATTTGCAAATTTGTATATATATATTGTATATTCGTATATTTGTATATTTGTATATATATATAGATAAAAATAATATTGCACTTATCGCTACTTTTGAATATAAAAAATATAATGTCTATATATAATGTAATACATAATTTTAATAAATAGTTATATTAAAAATTATATATATTGAGATTACATTATAGCATCTTTATTTTAGCATATTTCTTTATTTATTTCTTTCAATGTAATATTCAAATTTAATTCAAATTTAAAAACAAAATGATTATTTTATTTATATGCACGTGTATGTATGTGTTCTTTAGCAAAATTCGAAATTACATCTTTATCTATAAATATAAATCTATAAATATTATTATCTATAAATATTTTATTGCATAATATTTAATAAATCTAAAAAGAAACATTTATTAATTATTAGAATTATATAAATGTTTTTTTATAAAAAAAATGTAATAGCAAAAGTACATAATTTTTCATTTTTTTTATTACTTTATTTTTTATAGATATATGATTCGCATATATTATCATTTTATGTTAATATCTATTTCCTATCTATTATTGATCTCATTCGGCGTTTTGTGTCAGCTTGATGTAATATATGCTGACTTTCGTGCAATACTAATTGATATAAAAAAAGATCAAGGTTTAGAGTGAAAATTACTGGAGTTTAATTGTCAAGTGACATTAATGCATTCGATTGTACATACCTATTCATTGATCATAGTTTCGCATATCGCCGCATGATTAATTCGATCCTCAAGATCAGTGCAAAGATTGTTTAGCTTTAACGACCTTGAATCACCTGTGACTCTACTTGCATATTAAAATTGATATTTTTTATATTATATTTTATACAATATATGATTATGTATATGTGCGCGCGCCTACATATATATGTGTGTGTGTATGTGCATGCATGCATGCATGTACGATACATACAGCAACATTGTAATATAATTTTTGTCTCGAATTAACAATATTATTTTCATTCTGCCATATGTATTATCGTTTTATATCCTTATGAAGATTTAATTCTTTGAAGTTCAATATATATTAATATTAGATATATTAATAATAGTAGCAATGAAAATCTGATATTTGAACACCCATCACTTCATTGTTTTCTAAAACAAATTAAAAATGTTTAAAACGAAATCAGGCATATCAAATAAAATATAAAAATAAGATCATCCTTCTGTTGGAAAAATCTGCTGTGTGAAAATAATTGCATCTTACAGTAACATAATTTTAGATTTTAAATCAGTAAATCTTTCTGAAATAAATGATTTATGACAAAACATTGAATGATGGCTTTGGTAATATCAATAAAAAATTATAAGTAATGGATATTATTTAATCTAAATATTACATTTTTTATTATTATAGTGATTAAAATAGGCAATAAATAAAGATCATATTTTATCTAATATCTTTGAATGATTTTTATACAATGTTCCATATTCTTCAGAAATTCAGAATGAAAACTGAGTTTTGAAATTCTATAATGAAAAATAAATGTTATACGCAAAATATATGTATATATATATATATATAATATAATATATAACTATATATATAATATATAATATATAACTATATATATATATATATAAGTTCTTTAATATATTTATTAAATTTGAGTTTTATAATTTAAGTCAATTTTTGAAAAGAAAAAAATTATGTATTTAAATTTATTAAAAATATTTAGTTTAAATAGATAAAATATTAGTTAGATAAAAAACATATAACTTTGTTTGACTATATAGATATAAGAAATGATGATATTGATTTACTTGTTATTTCTTTGCAATTCTTATCACATTAAAAATATAACATCATTTAAATAATGTTTTATTCATTTCGACTATAAAACAATTTTTGAAGAAAATAGCATTTATATTGCGTTATATGTCTTTTTTTCAAATTTAGTATCATTATTTTATATTTATATCATCATTTTGTATTCTTTACAGAAAATATAATTTTCACGTTATATATATATATATATATTAAAGTATCATATTTATTGAAATAAATTTTTTAGGATGCATTGTAAATGTATTTTTCAAATTTGGTTATTATAATGTTTTATATATTATTGATGATAATTTATGAACAATAGCGATCATTTACATAATATAAACCGTAACTTTTGGTTTGATTATAATTAATCAAATCGGAAAAAATTAAATTTAGGAAAATGTTAACTGTAACCAGATATTGGATGACACGAAAGATATAAATATCAAACATTTAAATTAAGTATTGTTAAGTATTGTTAATTGATTAAAATTAATGAGTGATTTTTTAATAGTAAAATTTATGTCACAATTTATTGTGGATGAAAAATATAGAATTTATATTATTAATGCAATATATAATTTATATAATTTTCCATATAAATTTTCTATATTTTATTATATTATGAATATACTTTAAATAATTCTCTGGCAGATATATTGCATCAATTTCGATTGTTTTATATATAATACTTTTCTTTTAATAAAACTTTTGATATATTAAAGAAATTTGATTTTGTTAAGATTTAATTGCATTAATAAGAGATAATATAAGTGCGAAAAAAATTTTTATATAAATGTTGCTAAGTATTTATAAACTCTTTTTAAATATTTAAGTGCTGTTTATTTTTGTCATAAATAATCAATAAGTTTGATTCTATATTTAAAACAAAGAAGACATTTATTAAATACGTAATATAACTTAAAGATAATATTAGATGTGTATTTTCCCTTAACTAAAAGAAGAAGACAACTTTTTCATGATTTGCTATTATTATCAATGCTATTAAATCAATTTATTTACATCTGTACGTACATCTGTACGTATATAATTTATATTTATTGAATCTGGAACCATTTATATTATATTATTTGGAATCGGAAGGAAATTTAATATATATATATAAGTACAGGACATTTGTCATTTTTACTATCTAATTTATCTATGTATCTATGCATATACATTAGATGCTAGTTTTGAGATATCAATGGATTACAATTTTACTGATGAATACTGTAAAATTAGCTTCAAAACTAACTCGAAGAAGCAAAAATAAACGAACACTTCCTTTCGTGTCATCCAACAGTTTTGCTCGACAATATACATTTTGAACACAACACAATACAGACACAATCACACATACCAATATTTGTGTTCGCTTTGATTTACTGCATGTTCACACATTCTTATTTCTCAAACAAGTTCTTATTAAATAATTTTTTTTCATTGATACGTATAGTAATGAAAATAATTTTTAATAACTGATAGTTATAATAATTAATAATAATAATAATAATAATAATGAATATAATAATAAATTAGGAACCATATATAATATAAAACATGGGAAAAATTAAATTAGAATACATTCTTGAAGACTATTTATAAATTATGAAATACTATTTGTGTGTTTATTCTTGTAAATACTTAAGCCACGTTCACGTTTCTTATTACATTTTCTTTTTTTCTTTTCTTATAATAAGAATTTTTAATAGCACGAATAAAAAATGTTATTGCTATTGTTATAAATATGTGTCTTGAAGCAATAAGCGACAAGGTAGGTAATGAATAATACGAAACGAAAAATGTGAAACAAAGCATTTGGAAGTTTTCCCTTTACTCGAGAGTATCTACAAATATACAAATTATCGTTGAATCAACGTTTCGATATCCTTTGGTACTTTCTCCGTTATTATTAGTTGCGTTTTTAATATAATTATAAAAATATGTATTTTCCGGATCTTTTTGAAGCGCAATGTTGTGATACAACGAGATATTATAATGAACGTGATACAACGATGTGATTCGACGAAAATATTGTTAGTTATTTTCCTATTTTTTTTGTAATCGATACTATTAACGACATGACGCTAATGTAGAATAATTTACTATTTACATAAGAAGCTGAGACGAACTGACAAAGAGGTCCAGCCTCGTAAAAGAAATATCTCCAAATACACATATTAATCCCATTGTATTTCTTTGCATATTTATATTAACGTAGAATTTTTAATGCCATATTATAAATTGAATAATTGTATGCAAACTGAAGAAATTCTCGAGCCAATATATGTAAAATATCACAGGGAAAACGATAACTAAATGTCTCGTCATAATTATATATGTAATCAGAGAGATAATTCAAATCTTTTATATAATAAATAAATAACGAAACATATGGAAACGGTATATGATCGATATAAATTAGGATTAATTAATACAGCATTTCTCTCAATCTTTTCTTAAACAATTCGATATTTTGTATGATAATTATTTGTATGATAGACATTTGTATGATAATTATTAACAAGAGATAGTAATTGATCGAGATCATTTTCTTGCAAAATAATATATGTGCATGTGTATATATCATTTCGTAGTCTTATTTTTGTTGAAACGAGATGAGCGGAACAAATGTTAATAATTTGCAGTAATTTTTATATTTTGCATGTAAAATAAATGAATTAAAGTAATTTAACTTTTTTCTTGTGAAATTAGAAGATTAATGTAAAAGATCAATCTTATTGTATTTATCATTGTAGCATAATTTATATCGTGTTATATTCTAATTCGTTCTTTTCTTTTGCTCATTTAATAAAAGATGTGGAAATGAAGAATTAAATCACTACAAGTACGTCATCTGTATACTTAAGATTTAATAAATGATATTTCGAAGTGTGTTTGAGGAAATATTTCGTCAATAGCGTAATAGTACTAACGCCGGATGGCGATCTGACGTCAATAGGATTTCTATTGGTAAATGGGTAGAGTTTCTATTTTTATCGGCAAAATGTATTTTGTTAGAAATTTCTAGTGGAATATATTTCGCCGATAAAATATTTAGGAAGATAACTTAAGAGATTATTACTATTGCTTCTTCTTTTTTTCTCTCTCTTTTTCGTTCTGGTAAGACGTCGGATTTAATCTAGATTTAAATCTGAGAAATTCTTATATAAGACACATATGTTTATCAATTCTTTACTAATGGTACAATCAATTGCATTCACGAAAATTCTTTGGAAGAACCTAAGAGTATCATGCGAACTAATAAACCGTAATATATCAAATCAGTAAACGATGTCGCATAGTTTATCTATGATAGGGATGCACACAATGTTTTATAGTTAAGTCAGATTAAGATTTCTCGTGAAGCATAACGAATGTGTCGCATTCGTTTCGAGTATCGATAGCATGTACCAAGCATTAAAGCTTTTATCATTTTTATATTTAGTATACTACACGCGGTTTATTAATTTTGACAAGATCTTGTTACTATATATCAGCGTCCTGCGCTTACGTAACACTGTTAATTCGTTAATTTGATAACGCTGATCGCTATCTTTTTAAGTAAGAGAGATAAACATACTCTTCCATTTTATGTTTGATGGACGTATCGCGAGCTACACGCCTTCTATTTCCTTATAAATAAGAGAAAGGCACTAATTTTTTATAACCGATATATTTTCCCCCCATTTTTGAAAATGAGCGAAGACAATGATAAATATTATACTAATACATTTATGCAAAAACAAATATTTGACAATTGTAAATTTCCCAAGAAGAATCTATGGAAATGTCTTATATATTATAAATTCTTCATATGCGAGGTCTTTTCTGTTCTAGATTTTTAGATTTTCTTGATCTACGGACGATTCATCGAAATATTTATAGATGAAACAACGAGCACTGAATCCTTTCGATTAAATGAAAGAAGAGAATTTTAAGTACGACAATATATGGGAATGTCTCGATATAATGAACGATGGAAAGGAGATATTGTCGTTGTATTCGTGTGTTTCGATAATCTTGATTTGTCTTTTTAGTATTGCGCATTAAACTTATATGATTACTCGTCAAATCAAATAATTGCATTATTTTGACGAAGTCGCTAAAGGCTAAAGGCTAAAGGCCGCTGCTGTTTCGAATTATCTTGAGCTATTTCTTGCTATGATCAATTTATTCGATGACCAGTTTCTTCGGCTTGTTGCCTGTTGTATCATCATGATAGGCATTTGTTATTGACTTGAGCGTTTGCTTTCGCTAATGGACGCCATCTTCATTGATTCCATTTCAGGACAATTCCAATTGGGCATCCTCGTTTGCTCTATTGTTGGCTAAGAAGACATTTATGAATAATATTATATTTTTAAAAATATATTAGGTGTACAAATTAATTCGGTGCTTTTAGATTTGTTGTCTTATAATTTCATTTCAAAATTAAATATTTTTTTGCTTTTTCTCAATTTTGCAAGTGTGAATCTTTACATTTCTAAAATATTATATGCCTTAACGAATGCCTGATGACATAATCTTATAAAATAGTAATGAACGTGATAGCGTTCCAAAAGCAAGATTTGGGATATTATATATGATCCAAAATATGTATCAGAAATTTCACAGATGAAAATACCGATTTTTTAAATCGAGAATGTCCTTTTAAATAATCAATAAAGTTTAAAAAGAAGAAATTGCAACTAAATGAAAATTTCATTCAAAATCAATACAAGTTCGCAGCTGTTTGATTAATGGATATCTATGCATTTACATAAAAAAAAAGTGGAAAAGATTCAGAAAGAAAGTAGATAAATTTCCTATGATTTTTGGAAAAATAACAATTTAATGTGGCCATATGTTTTGTTGATCTAGTTTGAAAAAAAGATTTTTTTACATAGAATTACTATGATTATGAAAAATAAGTATTATATGACAATCCTAAACATAGAAAATCATCGATAAATCCCGGCTAACCATCGACATCAATTCCGAAATCCACATTCATGCCAACAGGATTTCATTGTATATTTAGTGGGATATAAAAATATAATATATTATAAATTGTGCTAAATCCTAGTAGAATTGTTACTGCAGAATGCTATCAACAATTTATTTGTTTAAGCGATAGATTGGAGTAAAAGAGACTGTATACTGGCCTGTATACTAGGAAAGTAGGCAATCCATTTTGCAGTACGGCAACACTTGCTATATGCCACAAAGAAGACGAAGGATGTCATCTATGCTTTAGACTTGGACATTCTTCCTTATACAACTTATTTAATAGACTTAATTCCGTCGGATTATCACCTGCTCCGCTCGCTTCAACATCATTTCAAAATACTGCACATTTCAAAATAGTAGAAAAGGTCCGAAAAAGTCTTGAAAACTGCCAAGTTTCTTCCACAAGAATATTCGTCAGCTGCCCAATAAATAGGACAAAATCATAAAAAAATAATGGACATTATTTCAGATATTAAACTTGCATTTGATTTTTTATGAATAAACTTCGAATTTTGTGAAAAAAGCATCGAATTAATATGCACACTTCGTCATACGCACACATATACATATTTTATTTTAATTATTTTATTTTTTATTGCTTTATACTATTTTATTATACTTAAATTTATTGATCGATTATTTTAATCAGTCTGTTAAAGATCTTGTTTAGTTGATATTTATGTTTTCATGAAAATAAATAAACTTATTTTGATATATTATTTTTTTCTTACCATATTGGCATTCTTAGCCGTAAAGATAATAAGAGAGCGGCTGCGGCTGCTGAATGGTCTCAATTCCGGATCTCGGCCAGGACCATCTACCGTATCAACGCAGGTATTGCTGTGACAAGAAAAAATAAGAAAAGCTGTATGTAATATTTGTTGCATAAATCCATAATCCATAAAAAAATCCAAATATCAACAATATTGTGGAAGAAATCGAAGTCGCGAGTGATATATAATTTAGTCGGATATGCCGAAAAATCATATGTATGAAATACAATAACGATAAACAATTACAATTACCTCGACCGTAATTCTTTCTGCTTTCGCTTACAATGGATATAAGTCACTATACATATGATAACGACGAGGAATACTGCTATTGTGGCACCGCCAGCAATGCTGGCTGTCTCCAACATCACTCGTTGCCTTGAAGCTATCATAAAGAAGGTGTCATTTTTATTTATTTGACATTACTCATAGTATTCGTTTATAATATTAACCAATATTCGAAGAGTGAAACTTACGTAAATAGGAACCATCTAAATCTTTAAATTCGCATCTTTGCCCGATATATCCATTGGCGCATCTGAAAAGCATAAAAACTTATAATTAGCTCAATTAATCGATTACCAATCGAAATATTTTATCAATATCAAAATATGTAAATGCGATAAATGTAGTTCAAATGTAACTGTAGTTCATAAAAATTCCGTTGTTCTCGCTTTCTTTTAGAAACAATCAGAAGATGTGTTCCTTAAAATATACTCTTTAAACTTGCCAATCGTTTTTTACTGATACTAATTACTGATACTAATAAAGATATTCTTATATTAAAAGCATTCGATTAGCAAATCCTCATTAGGCTTAATTAACTATAAAATAACTGAAAAATTAAAAGAATCATTAATTTATTAAAATAGATCAATTTATTAAATACATAATTACACAATAATTAAAGATTCACACGATCAATTTCGTCGAACAATTCTTTAATAATTTGATTCTTAGCAAAACAATTAAAACAATCAAATGAAAAGAAAATGCGCAGTAATCTTATTTTGGTAAATTCTTATTCGAATCAACATACAAAATCAGTATATAAGTATCTAATTACATATTAAAAACTTTATTCACTGATATACAGCAAACTATTTTCATATATAATTTTGATAGAAGAAAGAATTCTTAATAATTTGTTCTATAATTAGTATATTTGCTTAAATCTTGTTGCTTAATTATCTAATTAAACTAAGCTTCGACTCTTCTACATCCCCCCATTTTCTTTCTCTGACTCATTCAATCCTTTTCTTTTTCTTGTGTTTTTCTTATTTTTCTTTTTTTTCTATAAGTCTCGCTTGTTTTTATATCTTCTTGAGAAAATATTTTCCAGAATGAATGGTTTGTATTTAAAACATTTTGCTTCTTCAATATATTTCAATATTAAGCATGGAGTAAAAAATCCACGTTTACAGTTATCTTTTTGAATATGAAGCTAGAATTTGATATGTATTTATAGCGGAACTAAATAGAAAAATGTTGCAAATTTACAAAAAAGCTTGTTTGTTTGAATATAGTTTGAATGAAAACTTTTAATATGTATTTTGTAATAACAGTCTCAAATATAGAAATCATCTATGCATTCATTGAATAGAAGGAAACTAATTAATTATAATCAATTTGATTGATCTTTATAATTCTTTATAATTCATAAATACAAATTCTAATATAAAATATCTGAGTTTTTCTGAATATAATATTTAATAAAGAAAACAAGGTAAGATGAATATATCATGATCAAAATCAATTAATCAATTTTTGTCTTATAAATTTATTGTAATTTTAATAAATGCACGATGCACGATTTTAATAAACTATGTTGTAACAATAAAGTATGTCTACATATAGAAATACCGAAAATGCCAAGACATCATCGACCATGATGGTCTATTTATTATATAATATAAATCTATATAAAAGTCTATTTATAAATTCGACTTAATTTTAATTAAAAACAATGTGCATATTTCTTATCTTATTTTTATTAGTAATTAAAAAATTATGCTAGTCATATTTCATTGAATAGGTTATAAATTTAATTTATGACTTTTAAAAACGTTTTAAATATTACGTGTATTAAGTACATATACAAATTTTTTTTTTATTTTTTTCTTTTCTTGTTTTTTTCTTTCGCATATTTTCGTATGTTTCGTATAATATAAATAATATTATTTAATTATTAAAATATTTCTTTTCTTGTTTTTAATGACTTTGTCTTCAGATTTCCTCTCGAATAAATTTCAAATTTTTTCACAAAAAAGATATGATTTTGGAAATAATAAAATTAATCTATTTTCGTATTTCAGCTACAATTATTAATACGCTCAATTAAAGAATATAAGTATATTAAATAAAATAGATAATAATCCAATAGATTGAATAAATATGCCACGTGCAAAAGAATTTTTTAGCTCAAATTAAAAATACTGAGTATAAAAACTAAGATGAAGCTTTAAAATGATTTTCCAGCTTTTTTATCCAATAAATGATCTTTATCCGATTTCGTTAAATAATTCAATTGATGATTATAATGTTTGGCAATACTTGTACTTGGTTAAAGAAACTCATAAAATAACACACTTTTCATATCCTAGATCTGTAGAAGAATTTTTCTGACATAGATATTTAGTTTTGCCGTTAATATTCATAATTGATCAAGACTTATCTATGTATATGCTATTAGAATTGTTATATTATATATAATTTATTTTTTGTCATTGATAACAATTTCCTACAAAAATGATTTTTATGTTATCTAGAATGCATATGTTAAGAAGATCAAAAACAATAATATTGTTTTTACTGAATTCATATAGTACCTACTTTCAGAGTTTTTGAATTTTTTATTTCACGCAAGTTTTTCAAATTGTTATTCGATATATCAGCAATTCGCGAATTCTTCTTATGTTTAATAGATTTTCATTCAATAATGCTCCTAAATTATCAATTTTCAATTTTCGTGATATTCTACAATAATAATTAGCTATTAACAAAATCTACTTTAAACCATCAAAATAAATATTTATAGATATGGGAGATAACATCTCATACATCAAGAATGTATTGCTTTGCATACATTGATTTGCATTTAGCTTCCTTTTTCCTATGTTGTAACTCGTATTGTATGCAATATCGAATATATAGCTTGCCGTTACGTTTGCTACTATTTCTTGAGATATTTCTTGAGATATTATTAAATCATTAAATTATATTTCATAAATTTTTTTTATTAAAATACTGAGAAAAGATTAAAATTTTTACAGATACTTAATATTTTTCTGATCATTTTTGCAATAAATATACCAAAAATTATATTTATATCATGTTTTCTTGACTTGTACATATAATATTTCATCCAAAGGAACAAACCTATGACTATAAAAAGAAACTTTTATTCCCCAGAACAATCATGTGTTCACAAATTTTATTTAGAATTTATGCAGAAAAAGGCACGATTCGCATTATGCCATAAACATATGAATGCATACACACTATATTGAGCGTATTGACTTTATAAGAAAAAGATATATAATGCTACATTTTTATGTGCAGAATGTCTTTAATTGTACATTTCGAATATGTAGTGTTATATTTTGGAAAACGTTACAGATGAAATTTATTTGGTCTTACAGAGTCGGCAGTATCTGTATGTTTTATTTAATCTTTAATGGAATTTGATATAAAATAACGCCAAAATCATTTTAAAATGAAATACTATATTTAAAAAATTTTTGTAGTTAATATCGAAATTTTTTCAAAATATTTCATCCTTATTTAAAGAGAATTTTTTCAATTGTAAACTTAAAATTTATGAACTGCCAGCATTAGCATTATGTAAAAATTGTTCTATCATATGCAGTAAAAATGACTTCACAATATTTATTAATCTCGAACCTTCTCTTTCGTTTTGCTGTTCTTATTGCTTCTCTTTCTATCTTCTTCTCTTTTTTTGAGATGATATCATCTAATATTAGAAAATTTTGAAATGAAATGAAATTTTTACTATTTTTATAACATTACTAATAATTTAGCTAAAAATTTTTGTGAAAATATTTTCATAAGTTATAGAATTCAATAAAAATATTATTCAATGAAAACATCCAAAATATATGAAAATTGTATGAAACGAAAATAAAGGATTTTGCAATTGAACCGATAATATCAATGATATTTCCAGCTTATACTAATTTTATTGAATTAGAAGATGAAAAATTTGAAGATGATATTGTATGAAATTATTTGAAGTGACATATAAAGGTTTTCCTTGCAATTGTAGTTTGCAAAATATCTAAAAATTCATCATTGTTGGTGATACTTTGTGACATTTTAGCTCTTGATTTATATTTTATTGAATTGATTCTGTCAAAACAATCAAAAATTCGATAAAGAATTGATTTTGAGATTGAATCAATATGTCGATCTCATTAATTAAATTGATTATTTTTAATAAATTTGATTAAAATTGGATTCTACATTCTTTATCGAATGCTCATATTATAAGAATAGTACTTCTTCTTTTATTATTATCCAAAAATAAAAAATATATTAAAAAAGATAGTAAAATGTTACAATAAAAAAGGGAAAGCTTTGTTTATAAAAAATAATCCCGAAAAAATATTTGATACATCAGTCTCATAGAATAATGTTATTAAATTGCTTCTAAAATTTATTTCGTACTTTCCAAAATTGCCTCATTTTTAAAATTTAGTTACTAATAGACTTAAACAAAAATTTAGATATCTTTCAGATCGGATGTCTTGGATCTCTTTTAATAATTCTGAATTTGACGTATATCGAAATTATGATTTCGAGTAATATTCAAAAGATTTTAATCATTGCTTCTTGTTCATCAAAAAGGTAACAATTAAGATATACAATAAAAATAAGAATTAAATGCTATTTTAGCTTTTTCAATAAATTGTAATTAATATATATAAATAAATTCTATATAAGTTGTATATTTAAATATTCAAATGAATTCATTCAAATTCAAAGAACAGATTGCACAGATTGTAATAGATTGCAATAGATTGTAATAATACTGCAGTATTATTCCGAGAAGTTTTAATCTAATTCAAACTTATTTCTAATTTGAAAATAGAATTAAATTTGGGTTAAAAAAATTTTTTAATATAGGATAGATTGAAATATGTATTAGTAATAGGTATATAATTTTATTTGATATCAATACTATTAATAACTCGGTAAAATTTATCTTATAATTAAAAAAAAAGAAAAAAGGAATTCTTTTCTGAAAAGAATACATTTTTTTAAATAAAAGTTCTGCAGAATACTTACAACATACTTATAACATTTTTCAATTATTTCGTAACGTGAAATTATATTATGCATATCATGATACAGTTTTTCAATATTTTATATATCGCTATTTGATCATCAAAATTAATTGAATGATTTACAAAAAAATGAATGTAATTATATTCATATTAAATTATATTTCTTATCAATAAAAATGCAATACGATTTTCTACATCCAAATTATTTTTTATAGAAAGAAAAATATTAATATCATTATTACGTTCATAGCTTCTAATACCCATTATATGAAATAATTATGATTAAATTTGCGTTTTCTACTTTTAATCTTATCGATTTATAATATATTTGAATTGGACCACTTCAAATAAAATTGCAATCCAATTATTTTACTAATAGTTAAAAAATAAAATCAATACATGAAATAAAAATACGTATAAATGTTAATTTACTTCTCTACAAAAATTGGTTCAATTAACTATGTGATCCTATTTCTAATACAAATTTTCAAAATTATTGCTTAACTGAATATAACATTAAAATATAAGCAATAAAATTGCAATTGTTTTATCTAAATCATAAATGAAAGAACCATGTACTGTTTACTCAATTTAAAATTGCATTTTCTTTTTTGTTTTTTACTTTATAATTTGCTTTATAATGAAATATTAATTTAAATTATAATTTAAATTAAATTATAATTTATTAATATTAATGTATTTTTAAGTACAGTCTTAATTTTTTTATGTCACAAAAATATAAGTTCTTCATAACATTCTTTTTATACAGATAAAAAATTGATTGTTTATTATTTATATTACATCAATTATATAAAAAGTCATAAAGTTACATATTTGCATATTTGAACAAATATTAATACGACTAAATTACCAGAGAAACTTTGAAATAAAAACAAAGTAATATTCTGTTCAATATTTCAGAAATATTTCAAATATAATATCTATTCAAAATTATGTGTAGTTCTCTTTCTTTATATATGCGTGCATGTATGTATATGTTAAATTGTATATGTTAAATCGTGAAAATGACATGAAAGTTATATAACGACATATAACTTATATAAGACATAACAAAAGACATATAACTTATATATGTTATAAACTCTGTTTGCACTAAAAATATTGAATGATAAGAAATAGATTTTGTGTATGTAATGTAAATAGTAATATCCATATAAGCTATATATATTTAATTATTATATAATAAATATTAATTAACTATATAATTATAATTATAATTAATAATAATATTAATTATTTATATATTTGTTATATGAAATTTTTCCTTGCCAATCTATATTTAAACTTTTCTCTAAATGAATTTTAATTGTTATTAATTTATTAATAAACAACATATAATGGCTATCTTTTAGATATTACTCAGGATTATAAATAGGATTATAATATATTAAAATGTTAATATGTTAAAATCAACATCATTAAAAAAAATCCATACATCTACATCTTTAGTCAAAATCTCAATAGAAATATTGATCATTGAATTAATATAGTTATTATTCTCATGTAAGAAATTTTTTTCATTTATCCACTCATTTATCTATTCACAACTACACACGCACATATTATTTTTTACTCATATATTTTACGCACATATTGCTCACATTTACGATTAGCATGAAACATAATTCTGTCTCTTAGTTATATTTGAATTTGATTGCGTCAATCTAATGTGATGATTTTTGTTACATTAAAGCACTTTTTGAAAGATTGTTTTAATATTTGTATTTTATTAAAAAGACGAAAATGTCAGATATCTTATTTCCATTTCTATTTAATTAAATATTCTCGATTTATTTCTTATCAAAGAAATCATCCGAATAATACTGTATTATTATTAATGTTATTAGATGTACAAATTAAATTCTTGTTTTTCTCGTCAATCTTGAAAACCAAAAATTAAAATAGCGATCGATCCTTTTGATTTTTAAGTGACTTTTATAAAAGCGTTTTCAAAACACTACATGAACTAATGAAATAATATTAATTCTAAAAACAAATTTATACATGATAGTCTTCGAGCATATCTGATACTGCATTCTTTTCGCTAAAAAAAGCGAAATGCTTTGAAATTATTGAAATGAATTGTTATAGTTTTAGTATAATGAGTCATACGACTTGCAAAAATTGGTATAAGAAATTTTGCGAAGGAGACTTTTAAGACAGAAAATGTCCTAACCAACCTCAAAAATTTGAAAATAGGGAACCGCAACATTTGGATCAAAATTCAGTTCAAACAGAAAAGGAACTTACTATATCAAATTGAACGATGAATTGGAGTGAAAAAATCTTATATTAATAAAAGAATCAAAGACTTTACAAAAAAGAGAAGAAATTAATTTATAGATCTAATAATATATTATTCTATTAATATATTTTATATCTATTATATATTTATTTATTATTATATATTTATATATTTATTAGATTTCGCACTTGGTATTTATTCGATATTTATATCTAGCATTATATTATATATATCGTATTATATATATCGTTATATATCATCTTAAAATTTTCTCT
Source organism: Eciton burchellii (assembly GCA_020341155.1). Classification (NCBI taxonomy): domain Eukaryota; kingdom Metazoa; phylum Arthropoda; class Insecta; order Hymenoptera; family Formicidae; genus Eciton; species Eciton burchellii. The sequence goes on from JAHMML010000072.1 coordinate 587,450, forward strand.
TTCGACATCATAACATCTTTTCTTCCGATTCTATTCTTAAGATGATTATGAGAGCATGAAAAGTGGAAAAATAGAACATATATGCTTTTCTCTTTTTTTTCGCGTATCTGTAAGTAGATAAAAGCCGAGAATAATCTTTTTCAATTTTCAGTTTCAATCAAAACCTTTTTTAAACGGCTTTCTCAATTTCAATATTGTATGAATTTTTTCTTGTATTAATTTATTCTTTATATTTATATATTTTTCAATGAATGTAATTACATTATGCTACATACTACTTGCATTTTTGCAATAAAATTTTTATAAGTGAATATTTTTGAAACACTTGTAAATTATAAAAAAATTGCAACATTGAATCAATTATTAATAATAGTGCGCGCGTGCATACGTATGTACACAATGTGGTAAGAAAATAATAAAACTAGATATTAAAAAAAAAAACTTATTAAAATTTCAAAACATGTAATAATCTTGTGCTGAACTTATAACTGAAGAGCGGATAATACGAGACGGATCATAATCAAATTTATGTGAGGTACTTGAAGAAAGGCATAATTATTGAACCGCTAGATAATCTCGTATGAGACTGAACCAGTTAATTTCTTAATGAGTTCGGTCGATAAATTGAGATCTATTTATATTATAAAATCATTTTCAATTTTATTTTACTCCTTGAGAGAAGACATTCTTTGCAGAAACTAAAATAGTAATAAACAATAATAATAAATTTTGCAACAAATTTTGCAATTAAAAAATTCAGGAATGTTATCTTTGATATTTGAAATATTTATAATAGTAAAAATAGCAAGTAAAGAGTTGTTATTAATATCTAATATCTATGTGACATATGAGCGCACGCAAGGAAAAAGAGAGAGAGAGAGAGAGAGAGAGAGAGAGAGAGAGAGAGAGAGAGAGAAATTGTGTGCGATGAAACAAATAAGAAAACAGAAAACAAAATCGAAAGAATACGTTATTCCGATGTTAATTCAATTGATCGAATTTCATATATAATTTAAATTAGAATCTAAATCTCCAGCATCGCGCATATTAATATTAATTAATTATATTAATACTTGAATAAAAAGAATACATGGAAAAGTATTGGTATAATTTAAAGATCAATGGAAACTGAGAGAAAACGATAACGAAAAGAAGAAAGTCGCGTTTGAATACAAAAAGGTGACAGGAATTTCAACGTACGTGTTAAGGTCGCGTGGTTGGAGATTAACTCGGATAAACGGAGTGCACGATGGTGCATAACTGTCGGGTGGGCTTTTTATGCTTTTCGAAATGCCGTTGCAATTGTTCCATGGACGCATTATTGCCACAATAAGCGTCCGGTCTAAGAATCGGAGATCTATAATGTGCTCTTTCGTACGCGTTCCCGCATATATCGTTTCTTTTTCTTTTTTTCTCAAAGATTTTGACTGGAATGTTGTGACTCAGTCTGTAGGAATTTCTACTGCTGCGAAAAATTCACATCGAGTAAAACTCGATATGGGAATCATTCATCATCGATCGACGTTTCAACCGGTCAACATTTTTATTGCGTGTATCAAGAAAGGAGATATACTTACAAACAATTGTACAAAAGGGAGTCAACGATTTTCACTGTAAAACACGTGGCGCCATTGAGACAATACCATTCTGCATAATCCGGCGGACACGTATACATATGGAATGTGATATTTGGCCGATCCGTTGGCGTTGGTGGCCTCGGTTTTGGCGTTGACCGTGATGAACAAGCATCTGCAAAGATAAAATCATCAATCATTAGACTCTTATACATATTCTGTATATATACCTGTCATATTCTTCATATGTAATAATATGATGATAACAATAATGATATATACAATGATACTATATATAAATAAATATAAACATCTTATATAAGATTTCGAATTTAGCAATTTGTGTAAAAGATATTATATTTAGTTTAATTAAAACATGATATCTATTTATAAATTATTTATAAAAATTATCATTTTGCAGTTATAAATGGAGAAAAATGAACTTTACAATAGCTAAAATTTAAAATTGCGATTAATATTTTCATTTTCAAATAATATATATATATAATATATGTATAATATATATGTATAAATATATAAATCGAAATGTGCATCACGTTTATATTCTTATATGATCATTTAAAAGAATTTAAAATATCTATTTTGCTATAGCAAAATATCTAAATAATGCTAACTTATTCAAAACTGGATAGTAAAATGAATCAAAATAATCGATGATTTACCATATAATTTAATTTAAAATTAGTAACAAAACAGAAAAGTATTATACAAGTTATTTATATTTCTTATAAAAATTCGCAAATAATTCTATATCAGACATATAATAATTGTATCAAAATATGGATGATTAAAAAAATATGGATATATTATAATTAATAATATATTATAATAATAATCAAATAATACCAAATAAAAGCATATTTTATGATAGAGTACTCAAAGTGTTATTTTGGAAAAAGCATGTTAAATGCAGACATATATGAGTAAAAAATCATTTACAACATAAATGGAGCAATGTAATCTTCTTGGACTTCATATTTTAAATGTGGATTTTAAGATAAAACCTTTAGATTCAGATTCAGATTTAATCATCAAATGTTCTACCGAAAAAACCAAATTTGATATTTAGATATATTTCAATATGCGCATTTTTAATTATTTATTTCTTATATAAAATTTGATGGCATAATAGATATGATAAAAATCTATTAAAAACATGCATGTTACTATCTATTAAACCTATTAATCTATAAATCTAGTATACAACAAATTTCGTGAATGAACCATGGATATTATAAAAAGGCAATGATTTAAACTATTGCAGTCTATTACATGAAAAAAAGATAAATTGATAGATTCAAAATAAATTTAACATTTGAAATATCATAAAGTATAACCTTAGAAGAAAAAGCACGCCAACTATTAGGCAATATTTGACTTATATATGCAACGATTATTTCCTGTGTCTATGTCAAGAAAATATTAAGCATAAAAAAAATAGAAAATGCATGATTAAAAATGTAAGATTATATTGAACAACAATATGATGAATTCAAGCAAATAAAATTCATGCTATAATATAAAGATCTATAATATAAATATATCTTGTATAAATAATGTATTTTTATAATGCAATAAATAATTTTTCATAAATGTGTCAAGATATCATAAATCAATGATCTTGATAATTTTATAAACAATGTGCAATGGCTGAAATGTTTTAAAACTTATTCAGAAAAATGATAATATATCAAGATCATTGATACTTAGAAGAGTTGATTTTACTGATATATTTATTGTATCCATTTATCTTAAATATACGTGAGATGTTATCCTGTTTTGAAACTAAATATTTATCAAAGTACGAAATACAGTAAAAAAATTTTAACGCCTTTTTTTTAACATTTAATCTATAATTTCGCTTATATTATATTTATAATTATAACCAAACAATAAAAATAATAATACATTATATTAAATGCAATTCAATTATATGGAAATTTAAATCTTATTATTATCCTATGTTCCTGCATATACTGCAAATATTGTTACATAAAAAATGATCTTACACAAGCTATTTTATATATTTATTACATCCTTAAGAATGTAAACATAAGATGCGATTAAATGGATGCGAAGAAATTTTGCAATCTCCTTTTTTAATGGAATGAAAAGAGTTTTTTCTGCTTCTTTTTCGCAATTCGTAACACATTTATATTTTAATTAGAACTATACATTTTCATATTTCCTTTAAATTATGTATGCAATAGTAACAATGGCTTTTGGTAAAAGTGAATGAAAAAGTATAAAAACGAAAGTAGTAGAAAGGAGAAGATAAGAAGATAGGATGTTTGAAGAAAAAATAAGAAGGAGAAAGAGAAAAGAAAAAGAAGTAAAGAAAATAAAAAAATAAGACAAGAAAAAGGAAAAAAAAGGAAAAGCGAAAAAAAGAGAAAAAAGAGAGAAAAAGAAAGTACAAAATGGGAAAGAATGGGAAAAAATAAGAATAAAAAAAGAGAAAATATGATAAGAATTAGAAAAGAGAGTAGAAAACAGAGAAGAGAGAAAAAAAAGATAGAGGAAAGAGAGGAAGGATATTTTGCAGGAAATATGGGACACGCTATATATACAAAGCTGGAAAATATGGAAGTGGATGGCAAAAAGTCCCGCATCTGTCTACCGCACGCGTGTGGCTGCTGCTTGTCACCTGTTGTAATTTTACAATCTGTCGTTTTCATGATACGTACAGTTTTCTATCATGAAATTTTATTTACTGAAATACATATCTGTTTCATTTTTTTGTAATTACTTATCTTTAAAAATTATTTTATTTATGTTTAACAAAGAAATTTTCATAGTTAAATACTGAAGCTAGATTCAGCTGAAACTGAAATTAGTGAGATATTTCTTTCTTTATAATTGTATATTAATGATTCATCAAATTCGTAATCCAGTACATGAAATACAGTTTAGTATATTACATTTTTATATAATATAATCTAGAAAAAATAAAGGAAAAAGAAAGAATGTCAAAACACAAAATATATTATTATTAAAAAAAATATTATTAAAAAATATATTATTGTAATATATGGAAAAAAATTATATTATATTGAAAAAACTTTGGCATTATATTATATTAGATAATTTGTTATTTTAAATTTAAGATTTTTAAATTTTTGACGTTTCGGGCTAATTTATGAGCAAAACTGATGTAGTAAATGTATACGATAAAATTTTTATTAAATACATACTTCAGCTTCTTAAGCTGCAATACAAATTTTTATTTATTGCATTTAAGTATTTAGAAATATTAGAAAACTATTTTTAATAGTTATAAAAAATATAAAATATAATGCTATTAGATATAGAAATAACAACTCAAATTTTTAGTACATGTTTTGGTACGAACAGTAAGCAAATTGTAAAAAATTTTAAATGTCGGGTAAACGCGGAACTGTACACGTATTAAGAAATCCCAATTCTTTATAATGATTACTATATCTTAATGCTATTGATTGATTTTTTTAGTATCTTAGGCGATATAAATATGATAAATATTAGCGACAAAAATATAAATGTAGATATGTATTTATTAAATTAAAGCGTGTTAAATAGCTTGTTAAGTCGCAGAAAATAAAAGCACGAATTTGATAAATATATATATAGAAATTAATGCCATTGCGCATGCGATATTAATGCAATATAAAGCATTATAAGGAGTAACAAAATAATAGATATACAGTCTATATTAATTATCTGGATGATTTACCACGCAATAGACCAGGTGCAACGTATCACTATGTTACGCATATTTGATCGTGCGTATCGCAAGTGCATGAAATGAACACTTTGTCGTGAATATAGTTTCCTCTTGATATTGGTATAAAAGCGATATTTTGGTATATTATTTTCTGTTCACTTTTGTTATTTTTTCGTTGGTTTGGACATGAAGCGAAAGAGAAACGACAGATTGCAAGATTATAGTATAATATGTCGTAATGAACGGGGAAGAACCAAGGACCGATTTACGATCACATGTAACACGAATATTTTATTTTTGATTGCGGAATTTAAGAATGTTACTTTCATGAGCGTATTCTTGTACTGTTTTTGATTGAGCATCATTTAAAAAAAAAAGCATAAATAAAATAAAAATTTCTGTTCTGAAATATGCGGGAAAAATATTTCCAAGGGATACTGATATCGAAAAATTAAAAAAAGTACTGTATTAATCTGATTTGTCCAGGATATGTTAAAAAAACTATTTAAAAAATTGCAAAAGAAAATATACAAAATTTTTCATATATTACATAATATTTTTATTTTATGGTATCGAAAATAATAAATCCGAAAAAAATTTATTAATAGTTATGATATAAAAACTTTTAGTTTTTATTTTTTTTTAGAATATTTAAAAATTTCTGGTTTAGTATAGATATACAAAAGTCTGGAAAATAATAGAATTAATATTACACGCACATGCACACAAAATTTATATATCAGTCATATATATAAAAATTATTTATTTTATTTAAAATGTTTCTTTACTATTGAATACTTTTTTCTATATTCTATATTTTATTTCTACATTTAAAAAGAGATGCATCGATAAATTTCTGAATATTTCTGGAAATTTTTTCTTTTCGAGTATATGTACCGATATATCTTTATATATCTTTATCGTTTATTTATTTGAATGACTTGAATGCCATAGATAACGAGAATATGTGAATTTTTGATTACAAAATAAATAAAAATGTTTATCCATTTATCATGTTTGAATAATTTCTTGCAACTATTTTCAATTGCTAAACTCAAAATTTCGATGAAAAAAACTTGCTATAATAATACTTATTCATCATCTAAACAGTAAAATATTGTTAAAGTGATTCTGAAAGCACATTCTCAGTATATTATCTCTACGTTTTGATTAATTTGTATCAACACTAATTGATGTTAATGAAATATATTTTGAATAAGTTTTTTTTATATATGCAATGTTTGAATTGAGATATTATATTAATTTCATATATATTGTTTATATATCAATTATTTCATAAAAATTAATCTACATTATTTCATTATTTCGCATATGTATGTGCATCCGTATATAAGCGTGCATGCTTAATCACATAATATATTATTCTATAAAGCTTTTCTATATAAATATTTAAAAATAAATTTAAGAAAAAGATCAATAAACTTGATATTCAGAATTTAATTTCTTTTTCTTAAACATTATACATTTAGACCATATAGCATACGGAATATGAATTAGACAGATACAATACATTTGTACCAACCTGTTATGCCGAAGAGAGTGTAAGAGAGAAGCAAGATCGCAAGATAAGGCGGAATTTTGCATCTTTTTGTAACAGCAGCGACGACAGAAGAGTTCGTGATGGTAGTAGTAGCGGTAACGACAGCAGTAGCATTGGCCGTGGTAGTCGCGGTTGTGGCAGATGAGATTCGTACGAGAGAATGAACGGTCGTTGTCTCGGTTCGATGGACCCTGACACGGTCAACGTCCACTGGAACGTTAACTACATCGTCGTTGTTCATGCGGCAGAACCGCCGATCGTAAAGTCGAGGAAGGCGAGGATGGAGATGCGCGTCGAGATATGTTTCGTCGTCGTCATGCTCATTTTCATTATTTTTGTTGTTGGTAGCATCTTTGCCGTCGTTATCGTTGCCTCTTTCGTCATTGTCTTCATTGTCATTATTATTATTGTCGTCTTCATCGCCAGTATCCTTTTGATGATGGTACCGTCGATGTGACAGATGATGATAACTACGATAACGATGAAGATGATGGTGATATTGATGCTGAGAGCGAGACGACATATGATAATAATTGGTGATATTGCTATCATCATCTTCGTTATTGCCATTGTTATCGCAGCAGATCTTGTTCTTGGTCATCGACAAATTGATTTCATCAGCTCCACTTCGCTCTACCATCTCGCATCCTCTACTGGTGGTTTCTCTTCTTCTTCCTCTTTCTCCTTCTGTGCCTTGCGTTTTCTCGTCAGCGCAGGCAGTACCACCTGGGCCAGAATTACGGCGCACGTGCCACCGTTTCCCTGAAACCAGATACCCGTCCGGGCCAGCCGTTTTTAGTGTGTTTTATCTTGGGTGAAGACTTGGGGATCTCGCCAGTGAGTGAAGCACCGGGCTCCACCAGCAGGATAGGACGAAACGGCTGCTATATTGTGGGAGGGATGGGACGGCTGCTAGATTGTGGCAGGGKGGAATTTGATTTTCAATGCATAGGATGCGCTTTTCGAATTTTCAATTTAACAACGGTGATCATTTTTCTTTCGAAGTTTCTCTTCTATTTTTCTATAATTTATGAAATATTATCTATTAATTATTGAAAATTAATATAATATAATAGTCTACTATGTTTTTCGCATGTGTACGCACATATGTGTATAGGAAAAATGATTTTTATCAATACTATTAACTAATTTTACATTCCATAAATGTCTTAATAATTTTGTTGAAAGTTGCACATGGTATATATTGATAAACAAAGAAAAATTATTGTTTATCTTAGCTAAATTTTTCCAAAATCCATTATAGATATAATTGATAATGGATTATACATATAAAATAGATTTACATATAATGAATTTTAGCTAAGATAAAACAATAAATTTTCTTTGATATATATATATATATTCGTTATCAGAAGAATGTTGTTATCACACACACATACACACAGGCGCGCGCAATAATATTCTCCCAATAACGAATATATAATAAATCTATTGATAAATACAAATATACAGATTTTTTACAATTATATTAATAAGTACATATCATATTATCAGTTTTATTAATGTTGATATAATTAAATTTATATTACATAATTTAAGATTACAATTTAGGACTAAGAAACTTATAATTACTAATTACTCCAGAAAAAGAAGTGTTTAATAATAATGTATCTTTTTTCTCAGGAATCTTATTATGTACATATTATATTTCTATCCTGATTCATGCAACTTTAATTTACGGACAATAATATGATTTATAAAAAAAAATTAAAATAAAATAAAAAAATATGATGTCCATTTTTATTGCTGGAAAAATTTAATTAAATCACAGTTTTTGAAATATATATTATATATGACATGCAAATCCTGTATCAAATATACATATGACATTAATTGTTAAAATATTTAGCGTTATGATTAGTTGTATTAATATTTTTCACATTTTAAAACTTGCTATCAGTTGAAAAATGTTTTAACGCCAGATCATTAATATGAATTCAAATTATACGAAAATTGATTTGTCATGAATCAGAAAATTGAGATCGTTTTTAATATTATTTAAATTTATATTTAGATGAATAATATATCATATTTTGTATTATATTTGAAACTACAAAAGTCATAAAATAAATAATTACAGACATTGATCTCAGTACTACATACAACAATATGCAAGTTATAATAATATATGAAATTTTTATTAACAAATATAAATAACAAAAGAAAATGAAAGAATAAAGAACATAGAATTCAATTTATTTCTATGATATAGAATATATATATATATATATATAAAATAAATAGTTTAATATGTTATAAATATATAAATATATAAAAATAAATGTCTTTTATTAAAAAACGCCCGCTCCAAATTTATCTTTTAGCAAAACAGCAACTTTAAAGGAGATATCAAATTTTTTTGCATATCTTATTGCTCTTTTATTTATATCATTCAGATGTGATCATTATTTCCTTTGTTCAATTTATTTTGATTATCTTTTCTCATGATCAATATTTCAAAATCAAATATTTCAAATCAATTATTTGATGGCACTAATAAGCGCCAGTATGACAATAAATAATGGTGGTGCACTGTTTTGAGAACCATATATAATGGATACAATCGGTTCGGGATTAAGTTTAATAGTATTAATAATACATCATGTTTTTAGTTCTTAATAAAAATACATATATAAAAAATAATCGAATCTATATTGCAAATCAAATTTGCAATATCTGTAAGAAACAAATCTTATAAAATTGCGAACAGATATATTAGATGTTAAAATTAATTCGATATTTTTACATTTAGCCCTACAACTTTATTTTAAAACGAAATATTTTATATCTAATCTGTAATCTTTTATTAATATCTTTTGCAATACATCACAATAACTTTTGCAATACATGAATATAGATTTTTGCATTTTCAAAACACTATATGGCTTGATAAAGCAGATGATATAACCTCATAGAACAATGAAGAATATACGGCAAGTAGCATTCGAAAAGTAGCATTTGATTACAACTTTATTGCATTTAAATTAAAAAAATTAAAAAAAAAACAAAAACGGTCCTAAAGTGATTTATGCAGAAATATGTTTTTTATATTTAAATATTAAACTAAATTTAAATATTAAACTACTTAACTAAATAAAAATGTCTTGTCTTATAAAATATATTAAAAAATATCAAAATTTTTGAAGTGAAGTGAAGATATCGATCTTTCGAATTAAGAACATTCCCGACCAAAATAAGAAATTTAAAAATAAGGAATTCGAGCAACTATTGATTAAAAATTCTATTTAAATTTAAGGAGTTTATATCGTAATTAAGAATTATCAAATACATATGTATATTTCCATTAGTTGAGAAAACTTCAGAGAAATGATCTTTGCAAAATGATTGATATAATACAACATAAATGTTATATAACAATTCTAACTGAGAATTGTTAATAAATACCAATTATCGATATTAATTCTAACACCCAATATATGTGTCATGAATCAAAAGATATCAAGAGGATTTTGTTATATATCTGATAAACTATAAAAAATATTATGAATTAAACCATTGCTGAGTTCAAATTGGCACAATAGTTTACTAATAATATTTATCATTTATTTAAACGATTTTGGACGTTGGAAACCAAAAAAGTTCATGTATTGGCCAGAAAATAGATAACTCAGGCCAATAGATGGCCACATAAATCAACAATTTCATAATAACATTTGGCTATATACTGCAAAGAGGACAGAGGATGTTACTTATATTTTATACTGCGGAATTCTTATGCTCCTCATTTACTAGATTTAATACTATTAAGTTAAATCATATGTTGATTCTAATATCATTTGGTTAATATATACTTTAAGATGAAATCCGATAGTTTTGAACACTTTATAGATTCAAAATCACCAAATTTCTTCTAATAAAAATATTCGATAGCTGTCCAATAGATGGAGCAAAATTATAGAAAATAATGAAAATTAAATTAAAATATTGAATATATGATTTTTAAATTGTTTAATTTATTTCATTAATTTCATTAATATAATAGAATTAGTTTATGCATACGATAAATTAACATGTCACATACTTCAAGTGACTATTGGCCATAAAATATTTCTTATCTTTCTTTTTAATTTATTTCTCTTATGTAAATAATATTAAATAACTAGAACGAGTGCATAAATAATTTTTTAATAATTTCCTAATTTTGAAAGAACAAATAATGGTGAACAAGTGTTATTTAAGATAAGCAAAATATGATAGGTAAAACTGATGTTTAACTGCAATTTTTAAAAATAATAATATGAATTTTCTTATATTTTATATTATTTGAAATATATATTAATATCAAATATTATATTATTACAAGTTTTAAATTATAATATCTATATATTCTTAAAAAAAGTAAAGTTTATTTAAATTTACTTAAAAGTAAACAAGAAAAATTGTCAAATGTCATTTTTTAATTCATAAGTTTTTTGTTTCTTTTTTAAATATATTAATTAATTATTAATTAATAACAATATCATAAAATATTCTGTTTTGATTATACAATATATATGTTCAATCAAAATGCACAAAACAACTATCTTTTTTTAAAATTTATTTAATTTATTTTATTTTTTATCGATATTATCAAAAATAAACAAATATTTATATCAAAAAGTTTTTATAATTTATGTTTGTTACACTTTTTACGAACTATGACTTACATACTAAATATGATTTATCTTTTAAGACCCAAATCATTTTTCTTGATATTTTATATAATGCAATTTCTTATTTTAGTTGCATGTCATAAAAATTAAATGAATCTAGTATGTTATACGATTTATCATATTATATAAGCATCGCAATTTTTACTATATGATATATTTTTATAATCATGTTCTAAATCTAGATGTTTGCTTTTAATATCATTTTGTATTAAAAAAAAAATTGACATACGACTATTGACATACGACTTGCATTACCTTACATAGAAATGATATGGGAAATAATAGTAATATTTTAAGTTTTGTAATAAACTATCCGAAGAAAACAATTTTGTTATATAACATATTTAATAAAATATATGTATAAGAAATGTAATCTTAATATATAAGAGTTAATAAAATTGAACAAAAAAATCCTGTGTTATTTTACAAAAAGTCATATAAAATTTTGAAATATCAAAAGAAGATAGGCAAATAAACGCGCATTTTATACGCCGTACTAAGTGAGTGAGTGAGTGAGTGGGTGAGCATGAGAGAGAGAGAGAGAGAGAGAAAGGAAAAAGAAAGGGAAATAAAAAAGCAGCATGTTATTTTTCTCTGATCACATACACTCCCTCCTTCATGGTAGATAATATGATAACTTATTACCAGATTTACTTATTTTCTATTAATCTCTTCTATTGCTTTCATTTATTGATATTCTTTATCTAATATCTCAATTTTATATTGTTTGCAAAATAGTAGAAAATTTTTCAATTAAATCAGTTCTGTATTAAGATTAAAATTTGGTATTGGCTGAATTCTGAATTAAAAATTCTTTAATAATCGCTTATAAATGAAAAAAATTTTTACAAATTACAGAATTATATGATATTAATTCCAAAGATTCCAAAATCTTATATATTTATAACGTTTATCGATGTTTTACATAACATCTTCATTTAAAATAATTTTTATATCTTTTCCTAAAAATTGTATCATAGTTATTTGCTTGAAAAGAAAGAAACCATTATTTTTAGAGGATTATCTAATACTCTAATACACTTTCATATAAAATGAAATACTTATTGTTTTAAATTTACTGTATATTGTATTAAAAATATATGTTTTTTTATTTTGAATTGTATATTTTAATATAAGTTTTAACATAACTATAAAAATTAAAGCGAAATATTTCACTATGTTTCTTGGTAAATATATTTTATAAATATATTTCAAAATATATTTATTACAATGACTATATTGATTTATTTGCTTAAGCAAATTATATGAGAAAAAATTATTATTACAAAGGTAAAGTAAAGTAAATTGAATATATTACTTACACAATTAATATAATTATACAAATAACAAAATAATTATACAATTGAATTTTTTCATTATTATATTTTGATTCTAATGATAATGTATCCAAAAATGGAATATGAAATGTATATTTTGCTTATGCATATAAGTAAAAAGAAATTAAACGAATATTCGCTATAAAAGGAAAAAATTTAATAGAAATATAATGTAAAATTCTTGACATGATTTATTTCATACTTTGAATAATAAAAGTTTGTGGGCATGAATCGTTTAACATTATGTTATATGATATGAACGAAAAATAAATTATTAGGATATTTTTCGATTTCGGATTTGCTCGATGAGATAAAAATCATTTAAACAAATGTAAAGTGGATCGTACACAATAATATCGGACATAAAATATAAAAACAGATGAATCACCATTAATTAATCTGAAAATTGGTTTGTGTCCGAAGAAAGTTATATATGAAGACTTTTTATTACAAGCTGTTATCAACTAACTAAATAATCAATTCATATTATTGAATTGATTGAGGGCAACAATAGATGGGAAGTCTGCATAAGAAAGCAACAAAAAAACATTTTATTATGTCAGCCTTATTTTATAAATACTCTTTATCTTTCCAAATGTGACTAGAAATTGATTACAATTTGTTACAATTTGATTATAATAAGTATAATCTTATAACTGGAAAATATGATAGTAAAAATGCATATGCGAGAAATGCATGAATAACAAAACCGTTCTATATAAGTACACGGTTAATTAAATTTGACATTTCTTTGATTATAGGATTTTAGTAATAGTTGCATAACATTTGTAATATGCTTAATCAATGACTAAAGTTTATTTTACATAGAATAATTATTTTCTTTTTCTTATTTCTAATTTATATTCTAAGAATAAAGATATAAAAAAATCGAGAAAATTAATTTAATCAATCTCATCGTCCTACTTCCTCAAATATTCATCTGATATGTTTATCGAAAGAAGATATTAATTGCTAATTATTAATCATTCATTTATTGCATGTATTTGTTGATAACAAAAATAATATATTCTAATTTTATATACATTATATATATCAATGATCAATATATGATCAATATACATCAATCATTATATATATCAAATTAGTCAATAAGTCAAATAAGCTTATTTCAGAAATCATTGGATTTCAGAAAAATTGATTGCATATAAAAGTCTTATAATTTCAAGAAGAATATAAAATGGTATCACTAGTTTAATCTTGAATTATCATTTGAAAATTGCGTGATGGTCAATTTTTTAAATGAAAACTCATTTTTCATTGCACGTTCATTGCATTTGCATATTCTTGTTTATCTAACAAATTCAGTTTACATATTCTAACTTATCTCAAAAGCTTTTTGAAACACTATAATGAAACATTTTTTTCACTAGCTATTAGATTGATGCAAAAATAATTGTAGTTTTTAATTATCGAATTTTGAAATGCATATGTCAGATACAAATTATATTTATTAATCAAAATAAAAATCAATGTCATTTTTTACATATTTTTCCCAACAAGAAATAAGCTTATTTATTCCTACGAAATATAATTTTTGAACCCTGGAGATAAGGAATTCATTGAAAGCATTTTGAGCTGCTGCTCTTTGAAAATCTCCTTTCGTAAGAAATTATTTAAATATTTAAAAAAGTGATAATCTGTTGGAGAGAAGTTTGAAGAATAAAATGGATGACGTAACATTCCATAATCCAATTCATCTAATTTCTTTAAAATTATTTGTGAGATGTGATCCAGCATTGTCGTAAGAATTGTTTCTTGTCAACTGATTATTGCTAAAATAGATCATAATTTTTTTTCATGAAGTTTCGGTTTAGGAAATTGTTTTAGTGCTTTTCCTCGAGCTGCTGTGATAAATGCTTCCGATTATACTATCTATTATCACACGCAATAATATGATCAAGGAAGATATTATTTTTGTTATGTAAAAAAAAACGCAGAGCAGATTTCGTATTGTCGAATAGTTTAATGTTAGTTCAGCTCATATAATATCTATTTATCCAGTTTCCTTGTTTTTCTAATTAACTTTAAAATCGAACAGCTGTTAAATAATCAACATTAAATTCTTCTATCATCTCTTAAATTATTTTGTGTGGACCCATTTCAATAATAGTTCTTAAATCATTATTATCAATAACTGAAAGATGTTCATGACTCTCTGCACTTTCAAGAATGCTTTAAAACATTTTTCATGATTAATTTAAATATTTATATTTAATAATATTGAACATTGAAAATATAATAAAGATAAACATAAACAATAAAACATAAACAGACATTATTCAGTATCAATTTTATTGTTTACAATAATATATCATATAAGTATAAATATATAAATATAACAAAAGATGAAAATAATAGAAAAACCGGCACCAAATTTAAAATGATAAAAATTGCAATTTTGTATGAATTTAATACTTTTTGAATCAAAGGGCTTGAAATATTAGCATTACTTAAATATCATGTAGTTTACACTTCTGTTGCGCGTGCGCTTACATGCAATGGAATTTAAGAATTGAATTTAAGAATTCGTTACTACTGAGACTTAATATCAAATTGTCCCTCAATATTTCCATTCCTTGATATTTATTACAGTAAGTATTGACATTTTCCAACATGCGCGTGCGGAACAAAAGCTTTTATTTCATTAAATAGCATATAAATAACGAACCGAGATATTCTTATTTCTGTTCATATCATTTTTTTACTGCAATTATCGATATTTTTCTGATATTTGGAAAATATACTCATAATTATAAAAGAATAGCGTTCTATTATCGTTTATCAATATTCAATGATACCCAAATCAGAATCCTAATGTTACTGCTATTTTGTACATCAAACGAAGAAATTGATGTGAATAATAACATTTGCCAAAGATGACAGAATCATGCCAATGTTGTTCATTATATTGGAAATGATATATTATCCTCGAATCAGATTTCGACAGATTGAATATGAACTGAGAATGTTTCAATCCATTGTTTTGCGAAATCTACCAACTTTTCGATATTGATTACATCATATTACAGACATTATCAGATATAGTAAAACGGGTTATGTTTTATATAATATCGAATAATTTAATAATTAATAATTGTGATATCAACGTGATATCAAAAAATCATGTCATGATTTTTTGACAACATATTTTCAGCAATGAGGAGATTTTTTAAAACAACATAAACGTTATAAACTATTACAATTACTACTACCAGGCTTTTCAAAATTCATACGCCAGTTTAACCATTAGCAATAGAGATGTGTAGAGCTGTGAGTATCAGATGGATTTCTTTTTTCTCAATGGAATTAAAGATATCTAGAATTTCTCTAAAATGGCTTGCAGCAATTCTTCAAAAATATCAACTTGGATGATAGGCGAAAGATATTCTAACAAAATTACATGCGTTTATATCAAACACAAATTGTGAAAGATCATTTAGACTACAGAATTGATGGTTTGATCAGAAATTTGGCCTTCTTGTACCTACTTTGTTCTTCCCAGATTTTTTTCTGTGGAAATGTCTCAAAACCATTGTCTATCGCAAACGACCAGTAACGATAGCTGAGATGGCCTGCAGGATTCCTATATATTGGGATATATTCCAATATATTCCTATATATTCTTATGTATACTATGCAGAATACAGTGGTGAGCTTTAAGATAGACGAGTTAGATGAATTCGATTCTAATAAAGCACAACTTTGAAATAAGATTGGAAAGCGATTTGAATACATAAATTGCTATTGAAGTGACAAATCGTAGAATCTGGATCTCTATATACATTTAAATGCGACATATACATGCATACAAAACAAAAATGTAAATTTAACCTTAGTCTTCACAAAGTACACTTTATAATATAATAATATATAATAATATTGTATCGATATTATAAATATCAAATTTACAATTTGACAAATATTTAAAGTATTTAAAAATATTTCATTATAGTGCGAATAACTCTCAAAATAACCTAAAGGAACATGCAATAAAAAATGAAGCTTTCCATTTAAAAAATTGAAGTGATTTCCATGTAATCTTCAACTACCCAAGATAAAAGCAATGGTGTTATCTTATGTCTCTTTCGAAATCATAAAACTACAAAACATATTTTTTAAATGATTAACATGATATATAATTAAAAGTATTATATATGATTAACAATAAAAACTATATACACCAAATTAGAATATATTATTTATAATAAATATTTTATAAATTTATTATAAATATATGTGTATGCGCGCGCGCGCGCACGTGCGCATGTGTGTGTGTCACATATTAAAATATGTCTTAATACAAAATGATTATATTTTAAGTTATATTATTTTTCATTAAATTATTCAATAAGAAATTATATCACTTTTTATCACATATATATGTTTATATATGTTTTAGTTTGAGTTTTAAATTGATTGGATTAGATTTCTTATATTTAGTGTTTTAATCACATTTTAATAAATATGTAAATAGACTACAAAACAAATGCTATGTATATAAATATATGTTTTTCTATAGATTTTCATGATTTTTGTCTGAGATTAGTAATAAGGATTATCATATTTTAATATTTACAGTAAGGATAATGGTAGAACTTTTCATTTTGATGTAATTATTAAAAATATATATAAAGATTTATTTTAAAAAAGCATATCTATAAAAGTTCACTCTTTCTTAAAGACAAAAAATATGTCAAATATAAAGGCATATATATACATATGATGTTTCAATAAAATCTTGAAAAAGAATTGCATATTAAAAAAAATTGCATAACATGAACTATCAATGATTGTTATAAAGTGTCATCACATTTTCAAATATTTAGAAATTTATCCCATTGCAATTACATCTATAATAATTTTGCAGTTCTTATCACATAATAATTCATAGTAAAAGACAATTTTATCAATTTTGTTAAAAAATAGCTTTTGTAAAATGAGATGTTGATTATCTATAAGATAATTTTTGTAGAAATATTATTTTCATAATATAATTTCATAATTTTTAGAGTATTTATAGATATTGTACCTTTTTTAAATACATTTTTATATATATTTAATAATATTTATATATATTTAATTATATTAAAATGAAAAGAAAAATTTCAACATTATTCCTGTTATTGAAATATTAAAATATAAGAATTATTATTGTTAATCTTATAGAAAAACATTATATATTTGTTCTGCAATCTATTTATATTTTTATTTTATCTCGTGATTAAATTGAATATAACAAATGTAAAACTCACTTAATAAATGAAAAAGTTTGCGTAGTTCTATTTATTATTTATTATTCTATCTAATATTTTTAATGTGATTCGATATGATAGTTTCATTTTTTATTATTACTCAAAAAATTTTATTTTGATATTAATACTATTGTTTCATTGAATACTAAAATACTAAAATTAAATTTGTCATTTTTTATGAGAGATAAGTGATAATCCTTGACATAATCTTTGCATAGTTTCAAATATCACAATACATTTTAGCAACAGTTCTACTAGTCTTTAATTATTTTTAAAGAGATTTTAAATATATTTTAATATTCTTCGATACTTTAGTGAGAGCTCGTCATCATATATAAATATATATACATATATAATACAAATTTATGATTTTATGATTCCAGAAATAAAGATTACTACATAGGAGATATGCTTTAATACAATAAAATTTGCTGTGTAGAATCCCAGATTATAAACAAATAAATTATTATTGCAATTTGGAAAATAAGTTCGTATAATCTTATCATAAAAAATATATATGTATGTAAGTATATAATGTAATATATAATTATAATAAATCAATGTAATATGTTATATAATTATCATGCTAGTTCTCTCTTTCATTTAATATATAATTATATTATATGTATAATTAAAATATGCAATATCTTGTTCAAAAATTGTTAAGGAAAGAAAATATCCTGTTATGATCGATTATCAAATTATGTGATAATAATGGATAACTACTAATAAAATAGTGCTGATTTTATAAATAAGTTTCCAATACTAAAGATAACAATTTATTTAAAAATACTTAATGACCATTAAGAACTTGCTAAAAAACATTAGAATGGTTAAAATAATGCGAGAATTGTCGAAATTTATAGAATTCTTCGGAGACTACAAAATTATATTGCGAAAATTCTTGCGATATTTCTTTGAGTTTGAGATTCTATAAAAACTCAGTACCTTATATCTTTCAGAAGCGATTTAAAAAAGATTTAACAACTTATTTATGGATCATAGAAACTCGGGCATTAAATAGGAATAGGATTAATGTTTAATTCTTAATATTTAATACTTAACTAATACTTAATTAATAATTAATATAAATGAAAATAAAGACAATTACAGCGGGATATCAACGCGGCGCAAATTTTATTGGCAAGTAATTAATGCCGCTTTATATTTCGTAGCGATACAGCATTAAATATCGTACATATAAATGTTAGGTAATAGTGGCAAAAAATTGCATAAAATGAAAAAATTTCAAAACCTATGAAAGTGGATATTGCATGAACTTTCTAAACATAATATTGGCTCTTTCAATGTACATGTTTTATTGTTTATTAGACAATATAAGAATTTTTTATGAAAAATTATTATCAATAAAAAATGGATTATATATGGTAATCTAATATACATTTTCATGGTTAATTAGTATGTTGCCTAGTTATTAACACCAACGATAAAACCGAATATTCATGCAAAAAGAAATTTTCATGGATATGCAAATATTCATGCATGATGGAATATAAAAAATATGTTGTTTGTTTACAACTATAACTATATGTTATGTGTCTATATGTTATGTGTCTACAATTAAATAAAATAGTTACTATCGAATGTCCGTTAAATCATTTAATCAACGGAATCGAATAAAAAATATTACTAAACAAAAAAGCCAAGATTACTTTGGTACATGACAACACATATATTGCTCTTACATAAACACAATAAATCGTTTCTAACTTGGATAAGAAAGATTTTCACTTGGATCATCATGGATTATCATTGATTTCGATCGATGCATTATTTAACTTTAAACTTTCGAAATATGATATGAAATAAGACACGCAAATGCATTAACAATTTTATATATCATCAATCCTTTTTTTATGAAATCCGAAATATGCTCGAAAAATGATGGTAAATACTTTAATCAAATTGTATTGTATATATTATGTACTAAAAACATATAAAAACATGAAAAAAATGGAACTTTTAAAATATATGTAATATTATAGTAATATTTAATTAATAAGTTACTTTATAATTCGTCAGATAAAATATAATATAATTTTTTAATTATGTATTATAAAAACAATATAATAACATAATTATAAAAATATGGCAAGAAATATATATTTTTTAACTTTTTATTTTCGTTTGTCATTTGTTTTTAATTAGCATTTTTGAGATATACTATTTATTAAGATTATTATGTATATTTCTAAGATAAAAATAAATCAATCTTGATGACAATTATTTAATATTACTATTTATTGCTCATCAAATTTTATATTTAGAAAATTTCAGAAATTTTTTATCTTATTTTACAGAATTAGAGAATTATAAAAATTAATCAAATTAATCAAATTAAAGTTATTCAATTATAATTTTCCTCTTTCTGGTAAAATGTAAACTATTTCTGTATTTGGGGTTTTTTTCTTGCAGAATCTATAGTAAAAATTTTTCTTTAAATTATATTTGCGCAAGTAAAATCCTTTCATATATCTGCAATATTTCTGTTCAGTTTCATTATGAAACGTATATGTACGCAAAAGTCCATATTCATATTCTGAGAAATATCTGTAAACGTGATTGAAGAAGCTTGACAATACAATATGCTCGTTTAATAGCATTCCATATTCGATAAGAACTTTTATCGGTGAAAATGACATTGTTTCAATTGAGAATTTTATTTTCCATTGTCCAAATCAGCTTATGTTCAATATCATAGAAATTTTGATGATTGAAATATATTTGCATATATTATTGCATCAAAAACATGCAGAGAAAAATCAAAATTTTTCCTTTTGCATTTTTACTTTATAAACATATGCCTCCACGTAAATATGTAGATATATATTCATTCTATATAATTTCGATCAAACAATAATGATATTTCAATAAATAATATTTCAACAGATCTTTCTAAATTAATTTTTACTCAATATTTTGTAAGATTATAAGGTTCAGCAATTAGAAAATTCTGTATCTAAATCTGTATCTATAAATAATGCATATAAATACAATTATATTATCTTCCACCTTGAAAACTCAAGAATGAAAATAGCTCTTTATGGAAAACCTGTATCTTCTTATATCTTTAAAACTTCAATATTTAAGAAATAAACATAATGTTGGATTTATGGATTTGCAATTCTTATTAACTTCTTATAAGATTTTTAAGATTCTAATTCTTATAAGATTTTTTATCTTATGTAATATTTATTTATACATTTATCTTATAAAATTATATTATATTATATAATGTTACATAATTATATAGTATTTCATCTTATGGAATCAAGTAAAAACTTCTTTATAACAATTATATGTTAAAGGAAATATCTATAGGAAATGAAAATTTTATTAAAAGCGATTTTGAGTTTTTAAAATTGTAGAAAAGCATCAAAAAGCAAATGTGGAATACAACAAGCTATATAAATATTTTATAAGCCATGCAGTCATCAGCTCATTATTATATTATTATTAAAATCTAATTATTTTAATTTCATTATAAAATATTAATACAATAATAATATCATATATGAAATAACATCCCGCAGGATTAGCATTTCATAAATGTTAGTATAGTATAGTATAGTATAATGCATCAGTATTTTTACACAAAATACAAAATATGACATGATAATGAATAATGATTAAAAAATGATGTTTTTAAAAAATAGAATTTCACACAAACTATGGAAGATATGTTACATAGAAATTTATCAAAAGTTATTAGAAGATATATTAGTTGCCAATAACAACGATCAGTTATAAAGAGATATATATTCCATATAATAAGAGATTCCAAAATTAATTTCTTAAACTATTTTTATTGAAATGAATTTATTAAAACGAACTGATTTAAAAAGAAAGATTTGAAATAGGATTTTAAACATAATTTAAATTATTAGTAGAAGAATGGAAATTCATTTATTGTCATAAACGTATATGTACGTAAAATTCTCAGTATTGAAGGAAGTAGATGATACAAAGATAACGAGATAAAATGATCTGTCCTATCAAGAAGTGACTTAAAGTACAACCCACGTTCGTTTTAATAATTGGCCATTTCCCTATTGCAATCATGTGCCATATAAAAACTTAAGTTTTTTTTCATATTGAAATTATGTAATTCAAAGTAAAGTAAAATAAATTTCACATGCATGCATATTCATTTGAAATATTAAATATAAATTTAATAATACAAAAAAGTAATTGATTAAGAATATAAAAATTTGTATTTTTCATCGAAATGTCAAAATAATTATTAGTTAACAGTTATGAAATTGTAAATTATTGGAAATTTGAATTATTGTTTAATTGTATGTTTTTTATCAAAAACATTTGCTTATATTTGTTAGCTTCAGCCTGAATAGCCAGAAAAGATGAAATTTTCACAATCTTAAATATCTTAATTTTTATATTAAACATGAAGATTATATTTCTGCTTAAAATATTAGATTTAAATTTTACAACATCAAGCAAAGTGATTAATTAAGTATAAGTAGATATAAATTTATCGTCCAAATAATTCTCAATTCTAGTTACGAACCATTGTGAAATTGGATTGTTTCTTAATTGCATGTTTTTTTCAGAGTTACAACTTATTTCTTATCCTCTGCATACTATAACTCAAGCATATTTTGGTTTAATATTTATGAGCCTGTTTTTATATAAATAAGGACAAGATTTTAAGTGTTCTTCACTAATTTTTATGAGCTTTAGATACATAGGAAAAGCAAAAATAAGATATAAAAAATAAAGAACAATTTTTTATGTTTTTTTTGCATTTAGGGATTAGAACAATCCCAAGATTAATGAAATATATCTGATTTCAAACATAGATCATGGAAACCATACGGAATATAAAGAATGTTTTTAAATAAAAATTTAATAAAATTTAATTTATTAAAATTTTTTATGATCTATAGTTTTGTAATCAGATTCTTTTAACTGTAACTTTTTATGTATATATTTTTAATATAAATATAATGTAATATAATATATGTATAAATATTTTTTTTGCAATATCTCTACTTGTCATTATTACTTTTGTGAATTTCAAAATTTTTATCAGAATTAAAGAACTTTTTATAATAAATTTAATCATATGTAATAATATTAATCTTAAAATCGAATTTTTCAAAGTATGAATGATTATATGAACCGTTTTTATATTACATGCTATATTATATACTAGTTTTTGTCTCATCTTATAAGATGGCAACAAAAATAATCTTTTTGATTGTATGTATGTATGTATGTTTGATTATAATATATAATGTATTCTGCGATATAAGTATTAATATAATTATAGATAATAATAGACAAAATTGAGTAAAAGTTCGCAACAGTCTTAAAATTAACAGGATATTATCATGTATTATCAAACAACAATCCTCAATAAAGAGATTATATATAAATGCAAAAAATCTTGAGCACAGTTGTAGTTACGTGTCTTTTGAAAGGTATTGCAGTTACTGACAAGGTAAAGGGGGCGGGAAACGGAAATTTTCCGGACGGAAGGGTCCCAGGATATTAGTGAGACCGGTCCGTTCTGTTAGCAGCTGCAGCTCGTCTAAACATGGAAATTCATAAGCTATGTTACATCGAAAAATGAAAAACGTTTCGATCGACATGTGTGCTTTATTTATGAATAAATAAGATATTTATTAAAGTAAATGAAATATCAATTGTTATTTGAAATTTCCCAAATTTCGAAATAAAACATCTATATAAAAATATATATAATGTATTCTGCAATTTTCGAAATCAAAAAAATAAAACAATGAAAGAAAATAACGAATGCGAGATAGTCGGTAGTAATTCTTGCTAGTAATTCACCTTTATTTATGGTGAATATTCATGTGATATCATTTTAGTTGAAAACAGTTATCACTATGTAGAAATTATATTTTTATATATATCTGATAAAATTATTGAATATTATATCAGGTAAAAATTGTAATAAACTGGAATTAATTGTACAATATTAGAAATGTTTCATCATTATAAAAGTAAATTATTATAACAGTTAAATAAGAAATATAAATAAAGTGATTATATCTTAATATTTGATGACTGCCGATTAAAATCGATAATCATATTAAAAAGATTAATAAATTATATTACAGATAAAAATCATATAAAATCATTATCTAACCATTATTCTGTTCCTCATTCCATATTACCTTTCCAATCTTTCCATTGATTATTGTGTATATAAGCTGGAAAAATCTATATAGAATGATCTGTGTTTCATCTTTTTAATTTTTAAAACAACCATTTTTGCAAAGTATCATAATCTTCAACAAAAAAAATTAAACTGCGTTCTAAAAATCCTTAATACTCTCCTTTCACTTTTATTCCCCTTCTCTTTCTCTTCTTTTCAGGTAATTGTAATATACATCAAGAATTTAAGGATTGAAACGATAGAATCGATTAATGATATGAAAAAAAAAGTAATCATTTTCGATATATGATATAATATCCAACTATATAATATAATATCCAACAAAATGGCACGCGCGCGTGTCGCACGCACGTATATACACATCTACCCTATGGAGCCCGGGGGCACTTGGAGGCGGAGTCACACAGGCTAAAGAAACGGACAGGATCACACATGTTCATTTCGTCCATACTGCGGACATTCGCGTCGGTATTCATGGCCAGCAGCTGCCGAATGTACTTCAACGCCATTACTTGCTTTTCGCAATGCTCGTCTCGCGAGACCATGTCTTGCCTGGTCAGATCTGGCACGTGTATATCACTAACCATCATTTGCCATAACAGGCCGCCACAACATTGTGTTAATGATTAATTAATATTCTATAATAATTTTATTTTATCTTTTTATATTATAATATATTATGTAATAATTATATATATATAATTATATAATTATCTTCATTATATTAAATTAAAAACTTCTTTATTATGTTAATTTAATTAAATTTAAATTTAATTTAATTAAATTTTAATTTAAATTAAAAATTAGAATATTATACCTAAATTTATTATAAATAAATAATTAAAATGAACATTTTGTTTTATATATTTTTAAAAAGATATTTATTGTTTTATAATATTTATAGGTATTTATCAATATTTTTTTTAGTATTATATTTTTCGTAATCTTGAGTTATTCCATTTCATTTCTTACATCTCATTGATATTTATTAAACAAATTGATTTTTACTAAACAAAAATATTTTTGATTTGTATTTCCGTTATATACTTAATCCTAAATAAATTTAAAGAAATAATTGAAAGATATAAAGAAAAAATTAAGAAATAATTTATCCAATGTTATTCACCATATTCTTCCTTAAATAAAATGAATAAATTTTACCCTTCATTTTTATTATTTCATCACTTAGATATTTATTAATAATGTTTTCTGTTTATACAAATTATATTTCAAATAATCCAATATTAGTTGAAACGATTGAAATTTTATTATTATTATTATGAATAATTGTTTATGATAAAAAATAAATATTATCTTATTATAAATAATTATTAAGCAAATCTTTTTAATTGTAAACATTGCAATTAAAATCTACAAAATCTACATCTACAAAACATAATTGCGATATAGGATGAAGCACATATATATTTTTAGTAATCGGGTCTTTCCTTTAAATCAGGGCAGAAAGAAATGAAAATGACCATGATTGAATGATTTTTGTACGTAAATAAACTGAAGAAGCAAAACATTTTTATACAGAATTCCATTTTTGAATAAATCAATTAAAAAATTTTATTAAATAAAATATACTTATTCGAAATAAATTTTGTTCTTCTGAATTTTGTTCTCTAAAAATAGTTTTTCAGTTGTAATCTGTAATGTGATCTATAACGTGATATTTGATTCGTAAACTTTAGTGATAACGGTACACAAAAATTTTTTTTGGAAAGATTTAAAAAACATATATGTATATCATCACATCAAATGTATATAATATAGAGTTCTTGTATGTGTGTGCGTATACGTATCATGAAAAAAATAAATAAGAATAAGTAAAAATATGTTAAAACTGATCAATTATATTTAATAATTCTGTCAATAAAAGTAGTAACAAAAAATTAAACTTAATATAATATATTTAAAAAATATATATACATACATTTTTTAAATATATTATATTAAGTTTAATAAAAGCAAGTTTGGCATTATTAATCTAAACAACATATTGATTAGTAACTCTTACAATTTTAATTAATAATTATTATACGCAAATGCCCTTTTCTATGGTGTCTTATTTATGTTATATCTTATTAAACATTAACAAGAAGCATTAAATATAATTCGCGTAATTTTTTTAATTTCAATTTTTTGCTAATAGAAAACAAAAAATTTCTATTTTTTTCAAAATAGAAAGTTATTCTACGTATTTTTTAAAACAAATCATTTTAAATAAATATTTTATAATAAATAGAAAAATAGAAAAGAACAGCTCAAAAGGTATTTTTTTAGAATGTGAATTATCATATATCACTTGGATCAAATGAGAATGATAATGAAATAGCTGAAAAATCAATACAAAAATTATACAATGAAAATCTATTCTTTTCGTTGCATTTATTTATAAAATATTTATAATTTCAAAATAATTTTGTGTAATAATATATTAGACGTAATATATTAGACGTAATTGTGTAATAGTATATTAGACGTAAAATAACAAAAAATATGAGAAAAAATGATATTATAACTTTTTAGATAATTATTTGATAATTATAATCGTATTAATCAATATAGAAGATTATATATATTATTTATGAAATAAGATTATGATGAATTTTTCAAATCTAATCTTAAAAATTAATCAAATCTTTTTATTGTAATATAATATAATATAACATTAGCAAATATTATCGGTAAATATTGAAAAAAAGTAATCTTTTTTTACTAAATCTGTAATCTATAAGAGTTTTAATAATTTTTATTGTACAGAATCTTAATTTATAAATATTAATTATTAAAATAAAATATAATTGTTATTAATGCAAGTTCACAAAAATCTAAGTTATGCAAAAACTTTTGTCGAAAAATAGTTCTTAAAAATTGAATAGAAATTTTTATTTTGGACATTAATGCGAAATAATTTATGTTCCAAAAAAGCTTTTGCGAATAATTTATTTATTTATTCATGCGAAAACATATGCATTTAATTTTATTATTATATTATATTAAATTAAGGGATCGATAGAAAATACATAGAAATACTTAATAGACTTCGTATGAAAATGAAATTTTCAAAACAAAAATTCTAATATAAAGCCAATATAAAAATGTTTATATAGAAAGCGATTAAAGTTCATAGAACATAGAATAATGATAAAGCTGAAATTTTATGCGTTTAATGCGTTTATATTGAATCACTAGGCAAGACATCTATATGTGATAAGGATTCTGATTCTATCTTTCTACTTTCATCAGAAAGATTCTTCTTAATGAATATAATATATTTGGATATCTTAAATTAAATTTATGTAATGTACAGTGTAGAAATGTATTGTATATATTGTATATAAAAAAGTTTTTTCAATCATTGATGTTTAGATGATAATTTTAATATTAACAGATTAGTTCTGCAAAAACATCTATATAATATAACATATTTGAAATTTCAGCTTTATCATTAATCAATAATTTACATTACAAACTATTATAACTTTGATATATACGTATAAACTTCTTTTTTAATTTCATAAAATTTTGGAATTATTACAGATGATTTTGAGACTTTGCATGTACAGAGTATTCGTCCGATAATAAAGATATAATCGTTCGTGAAAGGATAGAACGAATTTAGTTAAATAATTTAGTTAAATGAATTTAGTCTTGCAACATTTTGCACTCTTCATAATAATTATCAAGGAATTAATTAAAGAAGATTAAAGTATTGAGTATATAATAAGTGTATAATAAGAGTACATTCTATATCAAGATGATAGTTTAAATAACAGTTTAAACAACAGTTGTATTAGGAAAAAAGTATTAAGAGCGCATTTTTTCTTTTGAATGTATATTTACGTTCGTTACTGAATAATATAGTGATTGTCATGCCTAAAACATTCTGCCTTAGCATATGCTCATTCGCCAGTGTCCTTTAATTTTTTTAACTAATTCCTCGATAATAGCCATGAAGATCGCAAAATAACATTTTTTTATTCAATTCAATTCATTTAAAGTGGTTGTATTTTACATATAGAATAATTCTTGTTTAATCGCTTGAAAATAAATTAAGATTGAGTTAAATAAAAACGTATATCGTTTTGCAATAATCTTTGCAATAATTATTGAGATATTATGTTACATACCGAAACATACCGTGCCTCTTAATACTCAAAAAATAATTTATGTTTTACATATTATATAATAATATTAATAATTATTTATGACTAATCAACAATTATAATTAACAATTATTCGTTATCAACTTTTTGTAAGAAAAATATATATATATATTTTTAGCATTTCTAAATTATTATCTTATTATCATCAACTTTAATTCAAATAATAAAAGTTTCTTTTTTACGTATACAAATATCTATACAATGATCTTCGTATATATTTTATGATGAAATGATAGAATATTCTTTATGTAATCGCTTATTTATTAATATTTTTATTGTAATAATATTTAAATTAAATTTATTAGTTTTTTAATTTATAGTTATATGATGTAAATAATATTAAATAAATAATAATTATTTTTTGTTGGTCTTTATTCATTTTATTCATCTATATTTCAGTAATTTATTTTTAAGATATTTCTTGAGTAATTTACATACGATTCATAATATATTTGACATGAATATATAATACTTAAGAAATCATTAATAATTAATTAAAATTATAACTATTTTTCTTTAAATTATGAATAGAAATTAAAATAAAAATATTATTAATATTAATAATTTTTTAAATATTATTAAACATTATTAATAGTAAGAATTTTCACAATTCTTGCATTTTTTAATAGAAATTACTTGATATTTCTATGTATAAAACTAAACTTTTATATATTATATTTTTGGCAAAGCCAAAATAAAAAAGCTCAGATATCTCGTTGTTTTTCATTATTCATTATTGTACATTTATAGAAAAGTGTTTCAACTGTATTATATATGTTTCTTTATTATATATATATTTAAATTATTCATTCCATTTTCATATAATGCGCTAATGTATATAAAATATAAAGACTATTACAATCAAGCAATTCTTTTTATTCAAATGCAAATAATATTCGAGTGTAAAATATTATAATGTAATATTCACATAATTTGAAACATAATCTGTATTTTGAAAACTATGTAGATCTAATAATTAATATTTCTTAAGCTTTCTATGCGGATTTTAAATAGGAGCAATTATTTTTGAAATAATTCAGTAATAGTTTCTCCACTTTTACAATAGATTTTATGGATTACAATTAATTATATAATTTTAAGAATATTACTCGTTATTAATGCAAAATAAACTTAGCCATAATTAAATACAGAATTATCTATATCTATAACAACATTTTTATAAATTTTTATAAATTTAATTCTTGACTTTTATGAATAATAATTCCATAATTGAAGAACGGAAATTGTTTTCTGATGACATATATTCCATCTATAACTCCAAATTTAATATTTACCATTCCAATTGCATATTCTTTTTTTGTTCTTTGAGAGCAAAATAAGATTAATCTCTTCATAACATAATTTATAGATATATTTTGTACAATTGAGAAGACTTTAAAAATTCTATTGTAATTTACAAATTACATGAGCAAGTTAGAATTTTGAGTAATGTGGTTTTCGGTATAATTCGATATAACGAGTTTTTATATATAAATGTTAAAATAAGTTTAAGAATAGCTAAATCTCCTCATTATAATCAATATAATCTCATTATAATCGATTAAAAGATTTCGAAATAGAATCGTCACATTTGATAATTTATTGTTTATATATGAATAGCCATAAATTATGAATCGAAAACTACAACTAAGATTTTAACTTGCTCATTTAACTTGAAAAAAAACTTTAGCTTTATTTTATGTCTTATTTATCCTTTTTTTTCTATTTATTTTTCTTCCATTTCTTATTTTTTATTATAAATTATAAATGGTTATTACACATTATATATTACAAATTAAGTTATTTTAATTTGTGTAATTTATAATTTTAACTTTTTTATTATTTCTTAAATGCTTGAAACAATTTATATTAACTAATACTATTTTAAAATAAATACTTTTTTCTTAATTTTCATTTTATATTATAAAAAATCATAATTATAAAAACAGAAATTAGTTTAGAGGAAATCAAAAACAATCTAGATTCAATACAAAAATTTATTTCATTTATTTATTAATTATTTATGCTTCTGATATAGTAATATAACTTCATTTTTTTAAATCAATTAATATACGCTTCGCATTAGATATGCGAATAGATAATCACAAATAATAAAATGTCTTTTTTTCTTTCTCTTTTTTTCAATAAATATTCAATTCAATATAAATATAGATATTCATATCTTAAACATAAAGTATAGTGGAAAAATGTAGCGAAAAAACATAGCGAAAAAGTGTACTTACTACATCCTAACTACCGTCTGTGAATGGTGAAATCATACACTATGAATGATTAATGATGATGAAATATATGATATAAAGATGAATATAAAGCAGTGTTTTTGAATTTTATATTAAGATATATCTATTTGCAAGGCATATAAGAAAACAGAAACTTCTTGTAGAAAATGATATCAATTAAGCCTAATAGGAATTTAATTGCTTCAGTAATTACTGAAACCTCAAAATGCATATTTTTGAATGATGATTGATATCAATTTCATTAATATCAATTTTAACATGATTTCAATATAATACAATGCGACTTTATCATACCTAAAACACTAAGCCCATCGTTTCATCACATAAGATACGTGCCGATTAATCAGTTTTCTTTAGTTAATGTTTCGCGCCAAGCACATACGTGAAGAGATACAGGCGAGACATATATATATATGAAACATCTAGTTGAGTACTGTTGATTATCAGATCTCAAGAATAGCTAAACGGATCAAGTTCGTATATCTGAATTGAAAGCTGAAGTCCATTTTACATAAAAAAAATATTCTTATTTTTACATGAAATATTTATAAATTGAAATATTAGAAAACAATATTTTTAAAACAAACTTTTTTAAGACAAACTTTAAAATGGTAATATTTATTTCAAAATGTCGAGATTTAATATTGAATAGATATAATGAGAAACAAATGAAAAATATTTTAATAAATTATTTACATTATTTTATTATTAAAATTATTAATAAAAATTAAAAATATTATCAATAATAATTTTTTAACAATTTAAGTATTATTTAGTGAAAATATATCACATTTCATATTGGCTATGGATGTATAATTTTTTCTCTTTTTATTATATTCTCCTCTTTATATTATATTATATTTTATTATATTTCTATTTATAATTTTTATATATAGCAATTCTGCATGTATAAGTTAATATCAAAATTTTATAAGAACACAATTTTATATATTTAATATTTTGTGATACAAAATTCTTGATGAAATATACAATATAAAATATATAATATAAAATCGATTATATTATTCTAATTGAAATAATTTTGCAATAATATATCATCGGAAATGATATATGTTTAATGATTAATGTATATAATATATTGATTTATAGAAATATATGAATAATTAAATACATAAAAATATCATTACTGAATAGTAAAAGATATTAATTTTTATATAAATATATGTATATAGCTATTATATATATATATATATATATATATGCTAATTATATAAAAATTAACATTTATTACTCAATGATATAATATATATACTAATGATGTAATATATATATAATAAATCCAATAATATATTTAATAATTAAACATTAAATTTACATTAAAATTAATAAGAATGTATATATCAACAATATTTTGAACACTTTTTAAATTAAAAGAGTTCCTAATAAAAACTTCGTCTTATTTTGTGTCCTTAACATCCAATCTGTCATATTCATATATCAATAATATTTATGAATGTTATAATCTACAATCGAATTCGTTGAGCTGAATCTTGAAATACACACATATTCAACCAACATTCAAAGTCCTTTTTCTTTGAAAATAAAATCTTTAGGGAAAAATTGTATTCCTTATTTTTTAAATCTTAATGAATCATCATGTATCATCATCATGTATCTGCTTATATTATTAGTTACACAAGACTTTATGTATACTTATAATATTGTGTATCTACACATATACACACGAAATGTATATATTAATTGATACGAATTAATTTTAGACCATACTATAAAAAGATATAAAATAGTTTAGCAATAGAATTTGCCTTTGAAAAAAAGATATAAGAAAAGATTAAGTACACGCGTCTTTAGTTTTACACATAAAATATAATATACAGGATATCGTACGGGAAATTGTTGAAACTAAATGATCGTTTATCCTTTCTACTTTAAAGAAAGGTCCTTTATCTGAAGCTTCGCAATTTTATTCTGAGTATGGTATAAACAAATGCATCGAAATGAATAATTTAACAACGGAAGAAAAAGTCTATCTTATAAAATACTTGTTTTCTAAAAGAAAAATGTATAATAGTGTTTATGGAGGTTTTTGCATTAAATACGAAACACATAAAGGGACCAGCGAAAACACCAGTGAAAAGATAAGAATTCATTATTTATTTAAACTTACATTACTCTATTGTACATTACTGTACAATGTTGGCAATAAATCTGTTAAAATAATTTTGTGTTATTTCTAACAAAATTAGAAATAATTTTATGTAGTAATAAGTATACAATAAGAACTCTGTAATAAGATCCAGAAACGATTTGCCAGTCAGTGTCTGTAGAAGAAAATATTGAAGAAATTAAGATTTTGAATGGAATTCAACTATTTCCATTCGGAAAAATATCCAAGTGCTTTAAATATCAAAAACCACCTTATAGGATTTTAAAACATTTCTTGAAAATACATTCGTATAAAATAACATCTCAATATCAATTGCTAATATGCTATGACTAAACGTGTGGAATTTTGCAAAATAAATAGAATGAAGAGTTTGAGGATGGAGAACTTAATGAAAAACTGATAGTTTACAAAGACGAGGCACATTTTTGATTATATGTTTATGTTAATAAAATTTCTTATTTTGGGAGTCAGAAAATTTCAATGTTTTTTTAGGTAAATATCCACAACAAATAATATAAATAATATAAATAATAATATAAATAATATAAATAATAATATAAGTTGCGATCTTAATAAAAGGAATTTATCAGCGATTCTTCAAATCAACAGTCATTAGTGAAAGTTATAAGCAATTTCTCAAAGAAAAATTTTTCTTCTATGTAAAAAAAAAAGACCTGGTCAGGTTCATTTTATGCAGAATGGAGCAACATCACATCGAACCCAGAAACAATTTTAAAATAAAATTTACGGTATTTGAGTTATTTGAAATATAAAATTTGCCCAGAGCTTTAGAATAGCTACCATATTCATTGAATTTAAATCCATATAATTTCTTTCTTTGGAGATATATACAGGTTATTGTTATTCTGGGAAAAATCTATATGGGAAAAATAATGCCAGATTTAGTAGCAGCTATTAAAAATATTATAAGCAATATTACACAAAACACATTAGAAAAGCTTTCATGACTTTTCATAAAAAAATTAAATTTTGCACAAAGTGCACACTTTGGAAATATTTATCATTAGTTTACTTGTTTATTTGCATATTTATCATTAATAAAATAAATTGATATATAAATATCTTATTAAATATTTTATTTAATTATATCCATTAAAAAGTGCAGACTACCCTCTTATAAATGTAATTTTTGTTTTCTGAATAACTGAATACATTCGAAAATGACAGCTAGTTTCAGCAATTTTCTATAGAAATATATACATATATGCGCACGCGCGCACAATTATATATATTTCTACATAAATGATATTAGAAAATTATAAAAAAATATAGAAAAATATATTTTATTATAATATTTCTATATATCTATTTTAACAAATTAAAACATAGAAAAAGTATAATAGTATAAATAAATATAATTATATGCGTTTGTTAGTATAAAATTCGGGAAACAGTTAGTATAAAATTCGGAAAACAAGGAAACAATTTTGTTTTTCTTTATAGAATTGTTCTCCTTATGAAATAATAATGATATGAAAAATATTTTTAAATGCCTTTTTATAAAATCATGAAGGATGTATTCCTAAAATAAATAGAAAAATTTTTTAATGGAAAAAGAAGTTATTGAATTAACAGTATATTAAGAATATAAGCATTATATTTTTTATTAATAATATTATTCATATTTAGTTATATTTAGTCATTTAGTCATATTTAGTTAATCCAACAACACCAAGCTTTTTTCTTATACAAAGCAACATTATCCCAAATCTAATGCTATTTTTTCTCTTTTTTTGATCTTTTTAAATATGTTATTACATTCTAATATGCAATAATGTTCGATCTAGAGCAGTAATACGTTGGACTATGTACAGACCCGAGATTGTCGATAGCCAGCACATCGTCTGCACATCGCACACATCGCGCACGCATCATGCTGAAGACCACAGATGGTTCGTCTGCGATTATGGTTTCCTTCTTTTTTTGTCATGTATAAGTAATAATAAAATATGTGTGTTCTTAATAATTTTTACTTGCAAAATTATTTTATGTAAAACTATGTTATAATTTATATGATAACCTTGTTATTTCTTATTATATATAAAGAATTATTGTAAATAGCGCATTATTTTGCATTATTTACCAATTATCTTGATCTAATTTATAATTAAACAATAATGCTATGTATTATACTGTTCAGTCGCAACAGATATTTTTTATCTAAAATTAAGAATTAATACTTTACAAATTTATATATTATTTATGTATTATATATTATGCATAATTACAATTCTTTATATATAGTTGATTAAGTTTTAAGTTTTTATAAACGCATTTGAGTATTTAAGTATAAAAGAATTAAATAAACTAAAAAATTATATTATGATTATATTTCCAACAAAATTTTATAACTAAACATACAAATATTTTATTTTGTTAAGTTAGTATTTGCTATTATATGTTATTATTTCATTCAAAGAAATATATATACGAAATATAATAAGAAAGGACGAACTTATAAATTATATAAATGAGTTTTCTATCTGATATTATTTTCTATTTTTTCTATTTTTATTGTCAATGCTTAACTTATGCTTTATAATATTAGCTTATTATTTTTTAATCAAATTTATGGTACATTAATATTCCAAATCGTTGAAATTTCGCTAACTAACCTATTCTTGATTTCAAAGTATTAATAATAATAATAATAATAATAATTTATAATTAATAGAGGTAACAACTTTTCTAAGTATTTCAATATATATTACAAGGTAGAGAACAATTTTGTTCCGATCAAAGGAAGATGATTATAGAAATTGTCTATGCAATACACAGGCACGCACGCGCGCGCGCGCACACACACACATACACCCACCCACCCCCTATCTACTTACATCTACAACTAAATAATCTTAAATATAATTATATTGAAATAAATTATTCTAGCAAAAAAGAATCTGATTTATCATCATAAATTTGAAAACTTCAATTATTTTCAATCAGTATATACCTCTATTATTGGATATTGTTACAATATAATTAATTTAGAATAATGAAAATAAAAAATAAAAGGAAAACTAGAAAATCTCGAATACGCATTTCTCATAGCATTCCTTTTATGTAAAACTTTTTCTTTAATTAGATTGCAGATCAGTTTCTTTATATTTCGAAATAAATGTATTAAGAATTTTAATCATTATTATATTTCATATAATATTCTGATTTATTATAATTATTTCGAATTTAATTTAAAAAACTATCTATCTAATTTAAGTTTAATTTAATAAAAATTGTTCATTTTCAATATATGATTACTTGTGATTTTTATAATTTTCTTTATATTATTTCTGATATCTCATTAGTAATGAATTATAGATTTACATATAAGCATATACATATATATATGTGTGTTTTATGAATGTTATATATATAAATATAATATTACAATCGAAATCTTTTTCTGTAAAAATATTAATGTAAACGATTATATTTCATTGTATTTAAGGAAATATAAAGGAAAAGAAAATATAAATATCTCATATATATGTTGTATCCACTTATTTACTTATCTATATTTTCAAATATATTCAAAAACAAAAAATATATTTTATTATTTACACTAAATTATCGAGACGAAATCTTTAAAATATTCTTTTGCAAAAATATAAAAATAAAAGTTATAGTTTTTCTGCTATTACATAATATATGTATAAAGCACATGCAAATAACGAAAGGAGCTTTATATAATACATAATTATATTAGATATGTATAAAAGTTTTAGCTTTTTTCACACACGTTTTCATTTTAGATGCATAATATACGCAAACACAATTCAGTTATCAAAATATTTGTCCTTATAAGTATTTTTATATTTTATTATCTTCTAAATAAATTTTTGATTTGTCCGCAAGAAGAATATGAGAACAATAAAATAATTGATGTTTTTTCATATCTTAACCATAGAATATTATTCAATTAAAAAATACATCAATCATACGTCTAATTAGAAGATATCAAATCGGATGAATACGCCACATGCGAGACAACTTTCTACTTTCAAAGTTAAAAATGATATAATGCACGCGAAGAGCAATAAAATAATCTTCCTATTTTATCCAGTAAATAGTCTTTTTTGACCAATTTCATAAATGAAATAATTCAATTGACGACTATAGCACAAATAATTATTATATATAACAATTTGTTTATAATTTGTTTTAATCACTTATTAATTAATTTTAATTAATTTATTAATTAATCTTTTCAAACAGAGATAACGACTATCATATTCTAATATTTTTTATCAGATAAGCAAAAAGAGTTCGTGTATATTTTTTATATTAAAAAGTAAACAAATATAGAAATTTTTATATAAGATTTTATGCATTAAAATAAGCATCTTCATAATTTACATTTTTTTCTACAAAAATAGAAAATAAGATATTATAAAACCTGTTTTTATAAAACATGCCTTTAGAAGACAAGAAAACTAGCAATTTCCGCTTCAATTTTTATTTTTTCTAGAATTATCTATTTTGTTTGATTTAATGCCAAGAAAAAGTGATAATTATTTAGAAAAATATCAAGAAAATAAAAAGAATAGAATATTTATCATTTTAAAGCACAAATCTCATATGGATAAGTCTTGCATGAGATCTTATATTGTTCTATAAAAATAGTATCTTTTTTTATTAGCTAGTTCTGTTTGTTTTTGAAGTAAGCATTTTTATAAATTAGTTACATAGAGTAAATTTCAGCCATAATTGTGTGACTTATAGCGACAAACTCGTAATGAACAATACCGATTACAGTTCATTAAGTATAATCTTCTGGAAATGAAACGATATCTTTGAAGTTTATGATACTGGACTTTTAATGATAATCAATAATAAGTTCGCTTTGTATTACAGTACAAGATCCATTTTTCATAAGTAAATAAGCAATCTGGAAACTATTTCTTTGTATGCAAAATGAACAAAGTTAACATTTTTTGAAGTTTATTGTTATCTAATAATAGATGTAGAACTTATTTATTTAACTTTCATGATTTTCCAAGTTGATATAGATGTGAAAAAATTATTTCATTATTCGCATTAAACGTTTGAAAAAAAGCTCTTGATACGTTATCGAATTATTTTCAACAATGATATATATTTTTTCATAACTCATAATAAAATCTTCCTGAATATCGCGATGCATTTTTAAAATTATAGAAACATGGCTCTTTATCAATAAGGGGAATAAATTAATGTTTAAAAAAATTTTAAATTTATAAAAAATTATGCAGAAAAGTCAATCGATTTTTGAAAATAGATTCTATAAGAATAAATTTGAGCTATTAGAAATAAGACTCAGAGAGTGAAGAAAAATCAAGAAAGAGCTTCATTTGCAAACTACAAAGGAGAACAACTACATGGAGAAGACAACATTATGATTTGAGTTATATTATTTGCTCAAATAGAGAAAAATCAAAATCAATAGTATTTTGACGACATTTTTGATATCTATTGCGAAAAGTTAAAGATATTATTGCTTCGGATTGAAAGATAATTTCGTTTTCCGGCAGTATAATGATCTGAAATATTCAAGCAAAAAATATTCAAATGTTTCTCAATTGAACAAAATAAAATTTCTTTATTAATCTTTATAATTATTTAATATTAATTCCATAAAATGTATAGTCGATTTTAGATGAGAAGATTGATTAAAAAAACTAAAATAACCAATAAAGAAAATTATTTTGTATTATTCGTTTAAAAATATTTGGAAAGAATTAAACAAAAAACATCTCCAAAATCTCATAGAAAATATGCAAAGATAATCAAACAGTAACCAAAGCGAAAGAAAACAATTATTAATTTTAGTTTCTTCTAAAAATTTCTTTTCTTTTTGAAAATTAAATTCGGTTTCTTTTTTGTCCTAATGTTTGTCCTAGATGTAATATTCTTTTCAAAATTAACAAAAAATATTCTAAAGAAAACGTACTTTTTTTTGTGAATATTGTAATTAAGTAAATAAAAATATTGAATTAAGTAAATAAGAATTATTTAAGTTAAAAATATTCAAAATTTATCTTTTTGTGTAATTTTTGAAAGATAAAAATAAAATAAAAAGTTTTTTCATTAATCATTATATATCATAACAACATCACTATATATTACTGTAACAAAAAATTAAATAGGAAAATAATGTTAGCTTCTGTTTTGTTTTTACTAAAAAATCATTTTATTTATTATATTATCAATATACAAAATTGAGACTATTTTATCCCTATATAATCAATATTATATATGGAATGTTTCATTTTAATCAATTATATCGATTAATTTTCTGCGAAATTATTGATTAGACGAAAAATGTTTCAGATAAAAGTAGAGGTTTAGAGAAAGATGTATTTTGGTTATGTTGTATCTTGTTTAGATGAAGATGCGAAGATAGAAAGATGTAAAGGTCATCTCTTTTTTCCATTCTGTCACTTTTTCAAACAACCATTGTAATATTCGATATTTATTATAGATGAACAACACAATAATCGTAGATAGATAATCAAGAATATAAAAAAGTTGAAACATATTATTTATCATATTTATTTGCACGAAGAATTAAATAATTTTATCCATGAAATATATTTTTGTTCAATGATGAGATATGATCCATCATTCTTTTCTTTCATTTAATTCTCTGATGAAGCAAATTTTAATAATAGTTGCGATATTAATAGTTGCGATATTAATAGTAGACATAATTATACATTAATAGACATTTGATGTTGTGAAACTCTTCACTGATATCGTAATATCCTCCATTTCTTTAGTATAAATTGGATAAATTGGTTCTTTAATGTTTATGATTGTGAATAGATGTTTATTATTGAGTTTTTTTATGATAGAATACTAAGAGAAATTATGTACCATAATCTCATAATGAGCTTTTTATATTTTTGCAGGATGTCGATTGTGCGACTAGAGCATGTATATGATTCTAGGATAATTAATGGTACATAAGGCAAATTGTGTTCGTGATACTCTATAACTAATGTTTTCAATATTAGATTGAACGCAGATCTGTGGATTGATTAATATGATGTCTAATTTTATTAGATTCTTTCTTACATGATTATATAAAAAATAAGATTCTCAAATTGAATACACAATATGATGAGAAGAAGGATAATAATTTATAATACCGTAACATTTAGCTAAATATCTTGTCGAAAATTGAAAAATTATTCAGAAAAATAATTAGGATGTCCATTACTATGTACATTTATTATATCCGTTCCATCCAAGATATGCATTCGAATATGGACAGTGAACTTCTATTTTTCAACCTTTTTATGTCCGTGATTTGTTTGTGATCATTATATTCATTTTAAGAAATATTACAATTCTAGATGTCCGAAAATGCTATTTTCCATTTTAAAAAAGGTTTTAGGAAAGGTTTTAAAGGAGATCTTCTTGGCGTCTTCTAGAAAAGAAATAATACTAAAATACATCTTGCTAAACCGTACCACTTTTATCTGAAACATTTTTTATTATCAATAATTTCGCATAAAATTGATTGGATTAAAATGGAATATTATTAAAATAATATAATTCTTATAATGTATTTAAAAATTATACTTTTCTTTTAGACAAGATTTCAGATAATATACGATAAATTGTACGAACCAGATAATAAAATTATCTATCAACAAAATTGTTTCCTACTTCTTGATATTTTTTAATATCCTTGTGCTATTTGA
The DNA here is from genome assembly GCA_020341155.1 of Eciton burchellii. NCBI lineage: Eukaryota > Metazoa > Arthropoda > Insecta > Hymenoptera > Formicidae > Eciton > Eciton burchellii. The sequence goes on from JAHMML010000072.1 coordinate 628,097, forward strand.
TATTTTTATTAAAATATAGATGCAATACGAAATGCAAAAGCAGAATATAATATTTTATTTTATCTACAATTAACGCCATATTTAGGTGTTTAGATAATGCTTAATGAAAAATCATTTATTAATGAAATTATGAGCGTATAGATCTTTTTAATCTTTCTTTTTAATAAGCGTGTCAGGAATATCTATTTTAATAATAAATGTATTATTTTTGTTATTTTGTTATTTTATATTACTCGAATACAAAAATTTCTGAAAAAAATTTACTTTTATATTTCTCAATCTTATAATTATCTGTGACATTAATGAATTAAAAATTAGAGAATGAATATGTGAAGATATAAATATTGATAATAACTTATATCGGATAGATTATATCGGATGATCTTAATCTCTACGTATTATAAAATTAAATAATAATAAAAAATAATTTATGAGATATTAAATAATTTTATGAAAATTATACTTATGAATACTATAATGAATATTATAAAATATTTAAAAAGATATTCAATTTTGAAGATGTAATATTAAATTTTTCCAAAAGTTGTTTTTAATTTCTTATTAGAAATCTCACAAATGAGCTAGTATTTGTAGTTTAAAAAATTATTAAAAGAAGAAATATGAATCGTAATTTATGAAAAATAATATTATATTAAAAAAAATATATATCTTCAAGATCAATGTTAAAATATTATGTATTAAAATATATTTGTGAGATATTATATGTGAAATTAGTAAATATTTTACAATTTAAAAATTTCATAGTTCTGGATTGGATTCCCAGTTTTTGAAAAGTTTTAAAATTTTCTAATGTTTAAAATAGAATTTTAATGATTTATATTACTATAATTATATTTAAAAAATGTGGAGTTGACTTTATTCTTTATTTCAAGATCGAATAGTTTTGAATAATTTGTACATTCTCTTCTAAAATTCCTAATAAATAAAGAATATTTTTGGTATCAGATAAATAAATGAAACAATAACTTTTAATATTGATTAGTTCTGACATTTAATTACAATATTTCTACGCATAATAAAAGTTCTTCACAATTTTTATAAATTTTTTCAATAAAAATCGAAAAATAACTTCAAAAGAACTGGAATAACACAATTTTTAATGAATCAAAAAAATTATTTTTAAAAGTTTCAATAGTTTTGATAAAAATTCTAAATAGTATTTTGAAAATTATTCTTATGGATGAAATTAAAAATTTTCAAAATAATCGATTTTGAAGACATAGTATTATATTGTTCCAAAAATTTTTTTGGTTTCTTATTCGAAATTAAGCGTACAAAATTTTATGACTTTATGACACAATTTATTGAAGTATATACATTCTGTTCTATTACTTTCTTCAAATCTCATGTTATTTTTCAGATATTCCTATGACTTACATAAAATACTAATCGAGATAAATTTTTATATTAAAAAACCAAATTTTTTACGAAAGAATTTTTTATAGAAGAGGACCAACAAGTCAGAAGTAGTTAGAAAAAGCTCCGGAGGTGGATGAAATAGAATTCCAATGAAACACCAATAATTTGTTTCAAATAATCAGAGATATGTGTAGTCTAACATTGAAAAACAACATACCTCGTTTATTAACTAATTCTATATCTTTCCTTAAACAATTGTTGCTTTAAGTTTATCAAACATCTAACTATCATACGTATTACTAAATATCACGTTAGTAACAGTTTGTAATAAATTTTTAGGATAATAAAAGAAAATGTTTATCAAATCAAAGAAGATTTGTACAAAACAATAATATTTCTGAAAATTGATAGTTAAACTACATGGAAATAATTTGGAAATAATACAGTATTATAACATATGTTATATATGTTATACAATATATAACTTTTTGCTACCAGATAAATAGTAAAATCTTCAGATGAAGATCGGTTTTGATGAAAAGGTAGAAGAATGACAGAAAGAAAAAACAAAGAAAAAAGATAATAATACTTAAGAAACTGCTTAGGTGGCATTTGTACTATGTATGAAGATCATATTATTTAAATTGTTTGATATTTCAGAAGATATAGAATCAAAGAATCTAGCTTGAAAGATTGAAAATATAATGATTATCCACCACGGATATGAATGTCATTAAGACACTAGTAAAATACTTAATAAAAATCTCATACTATTAGGAATATCATAGATGCTTTAAACATTTCGCAGGCAATAGTTGATGAGTACATCATAAAACTGATACAATACCGTAAAACAATATGAAATGCAGATTCTTCATAAATTGATAAAGTGTAATATTTTGAACTACATTTCGATCAGCAATTATTCCTTCAATATTAAAACAAAAGATTCTTTAAAAGATATATTATTGAAATTGAATTCTTTACAATAATAGTAGATACAACAGACTCTGTGATCGAAATAAGAATTCATCGCCCTAAAAACTGCTTTTTCGAAGAATTCACTACTCATATATGATTTATTAGAAAAATTCATTCCTTCGAAATATAAAGTATAAAAGCATTATTATGATGCAAAATTCATGAATTTGTTTCTTTTGCCATAATTCCGATTGTTTTTTATAAATTGTTTCATGCAAAGATTATAAAACATTTAAATAATATTCTTTATTAATTTGACCGATTAGAAAAAGCTTTTAATGCACTATAAGAATTGTAGAAAATAATTAGTTTTCATGACTTCGATTTTTTATCGATTTTAACCAATTTTTTGGATTGATTGCATTTTTAAAACATCATTATATAATAAAAATCGTTTATATTTATTAAAATACATGTAAAAATTGCGTTCATTTTATATAATCGCGTTAAAATTGACATAGACGTCAATAATAATTATACCAAAATGAATAAGAAATTTCTCAAAAATCTTTTGGCGCGTTTAAAATGAAGCGATACCGATATTTTTTAAATGTAATAATAATATTCAAATAGAATTTTACTTTTATTAATAATAAAATTAATACATTGAATGCGTAACATGTTGTAAGAAAAACTAAATTAAATTGCTACAAGTTAAAAAAATAGTGTACATTTTCTGTTAATAAAATATTGATTAATATCTTTTAATTCTCTTATTGTCATACATTATGAAACTATCGATTCAATTTATTAAAATTTTTTAAAATCGGGAAATGGATATCCAAAAATATATGTCAAAAAATTTAATTTCTTTAAAAAACTTAATTTCTTTTATTATTTTTTTTTAATAGCAGTAGTGAAATCAATAAAAGATATAGAAGTATATATTTATATAAAAGATTTCTCTTAATTTTCGACAAAAAATCGTTTGCCAAGATTCTTCGCATTTATTTATCATCCTAGATAATAAAATTAAAATAAATTATTATTGCTACTTTTTGCTACTTCTTTGATTTAATTAAACTTTCAAAGTGCGCGATAATTCTTTCCTCTAGTAAAAAAAAATAATAATTTTCTTTTGAACGATACAATCCAAAAAAATTGTCTGTAATACCAAAATGTAATACTTCCTGAATAATAATGTCGCTGATTTTACCATTTTGCTCATCACCATTTATCAATTTCAAAATTTTTCATATCATCATATAGTACGCTTTAACGAAAACATATAAAAACATTTTTTCCTGTTTATAAAAAAAATTTTCCAAAGAATTTTTAAAGAAATAATTTGCGAAAAATTTAATTTAATATTTACTATGCTTCACTATTTCACCTAGTAAAGATTTTATAGAGATTTCTTTAGTCATAAGTTTTATTTAAATGGGGGAAAAAAACATATAATAGGTTGCTAATTTTAAATATCGAAGTTCATTCGTTATAGTTAAAAGATTGTTACGAAAATAACTTGACACCTCTTCACTTGCGTTTTTTCATATTTGGATAATCAAACTGAGTCATTTAATTTCAATATAACAGATAGATAACTGTATCATTTAATTAGAAATGAAAGAGTAAAACTTTTACATCGACAGAATTGAATCCTTATGATTCCTAATCTTGATTTTTATATTAAATGTGATATTATTAATGCATTTAGAGAGAAAATTTTATTTGAGAGAAAGTGCATTTTGAGAGGAAGTTTCATTTTTATGTACAAAATATTAAATTATGATAATTTTCGAGAAAAACTTGTATTTTGTGATTAATTAAGACAATAAGCATTTTATTTTCATTTCAAATTTTAATTTTCTGATATATATTTCTGAATATATATTTAAAAGTGATGAGTTTATTAATACTTGAAATTGTCATTATTGGTCATAAATTCTTATAGGTTGAAAAAAATGGATCATCAATATATTTAGAAATTCGATATTTGAATTTCCGGCATTGGAAATCAGCTCGTTAATCTTATTTTATATGAAAAAAAAATGAAAATGATAATATTCAGCTTTAATAGAAATAGATTTTCATACAAATGTCCAGTTACAAATTTTTCTTTGTAATTGGATATATGATTTCAAGAACATGAATGCCAATCACATTAAGAGTTGCCCGTGCAACACAAAACATTATGTTTCTCATTACGATGAGTGGGCAATTTGATTATTTATTTTTTCTCTAATCGCTTTTTCAATGTCCTTGATTATTATATATGAAAAAATATATGTAAACATTCGACTACAAAATGGATATGATTTGTATGATAAATAAAATAATTAAATCCGTAATTATTCATAGTTATTCATTAATAAGATTGTTCAATAAACTTTTCTAAAACAGAATATCGCAAAGAATATTGAATTTGAAAATTTCGTTTAGACGAATGTATTAACCCAGGAACGTAGTTATAGTTTATTTTTTATCATATTTTCAAAATTATTTCAAGATCGACAGAAATATTTTCATAAAGATACTTTAAAAAAGCAAAAATTTCTTACATGTAATATAAATATCCTTTTACATCTAATATAAATATGCAATAAGAAATATTTACAAAATTCGATTTCCTATCTAAATAATTCACTTCCAGAAAATGAAAATTTGATTATTCGATAAAATACTCATACTCAATATACTCATTAAAACTTTTGACATTTTTAATAAAAATCATTTTTCTTTATTTTCAGAAAAATATATAGATGTTAGATATTCTGTAGATATAATACATAGATTAATCAATTATATCTTTTAATACATGACTTCATCTTTGCGATTTTTCAAATCCTTGATTAAGAAAGTTTCAATAAATTATGAGCGCTGATTAAAATCTTTTGGAAATTATTTAGAGTTATAACTTCTACAATATTTCATATGGAAGTTAAGATTATTCGCGAGATCGAATTTTTGCATTTGCAAATTATTTATATACTCATATTTTATAACCCCCTCCCCTTCTTCTTCTACCAAATTCATCTTTTAAAATCTTTCGGAAACAATAATCAAATCTGTTTTAATAGCAATAAAAATAATTACCTTTATATTATTATTATATTATTTCGCGTAAATTATGTGCTCTTATCATTTTTTAGAATAATTACAATCGAATATATTTTTCATTGATACCACAATTTCGTATTCCAAAAATGTTATAATACAATATTATATAATTTTATATAAGTATTATAATAGAATCTGTTGAATGTTTCTTATAAAATTTAAGAAGAAATGAAAAAATAGCAAATCATATCAAATTAAAATTCAGATAAATTTCCATAATCATCATTAATGAAAAATTTATTTTATTTAAATTATTAAGCATACAATTTGATAACTGGAAATTATAATGATAAAAATAAAATTTATCTTCATTATATCAGCTTTTGATTATCAAATAAAATATAAAGTATGTTTTTAAATTGCCTATTTTTCTTTTAAATCTTTTGAAGCTTTCAGAAATCAAATTAATTCATTTTATTTGCAAATTTTATAATTTTAATACTGAACAAATTAAAATTATATTAGTATTCGAGTATAAAAATTGAGAAAGTAGGATAAAAATGAGTTTTTTAAAAAAGTTTTCTGAAAAACTGAAATTCTTAATAAAAAAATATGTATTATAGAACTGTATATAGATCATAATGTATCAACTTTTCCAAAATAATTCTTTCAAAATAGCTCATTACGTAGTATACCAATGTTGCTATAAAATGTATATTAATATTAGCGTACATAACAATTCACTATATTGGAAACAATTCAAAACAACTCCATATACATTTTTGAAGTTAATTTTTATATATAAGCAGTAATGCCTTATTGCTAAATCTCGTTACTATTCTGTCTATTATTTGTCAAAAGTTTCTCGTGACAACAATAATAACAACAGCAACGGAAAATAAGATATAAATTCACTTTTATTATATTTTTTACATTTAAATTTCTATCTCTTTTTTTCAACATATAAATCGCTTTTTATAAATGTAAACAATTGAAATATTAAAGGTGATCATAAATATATACGGGAGAAATGCTAAGTAAACATTGTACTAGATTTGATAATTAATATTAGTTATAATCATAATGAATTTATTTTATTTGCTGCAACGAATGATATAAAATTCATACTTCTTCCAATTTTATGGAATAAAAAGAATCAGACATGTAATAAATATTAATTTTTTTAGCATTTATAATGCAGACATGAGATAGAAGAAATGCGGTCATACTCGCTGATACTTCTTGATATTTTTGAAAAATGCGATTATGACATTTAATGATACGCAAACTATTAATTCTATTATATTTTCTATTTCGTATATTTTATTTTTAAATACTATTTTATTTAAAAATGGCAAAATAGAATACAATTTTATTCTTAAAAATTATAAAAATAAAAATAATATAACATATATAGATATCTATGCATGTTTGTACATGTATAGAAATATAGCATAGGACATAATATAGGACGTAATATCTGTTTATTGTTTATTTTATATTTATCGAGATATTTTATTATATAAGCAGATTTATTATATTCATAAAGATTATATTCATAACATCCATAAAGAGAATAAAAAGATAGAAGATTTAGAATCCTTTATAGATCAATTTGAGTTTCATTATTGGCTTTATTTATTCATTGTCCTTGTTAGTTTTTCAGCGCATATGATATGAAAAAATAAACATTGTTTATAGTGCATCTACAGCGCGTTATAAATTTATAATATGAAATAATTCTAAACTTCACAGAGTAATAGAAATATTCATCATGTAAAAAAAAATTTGTAATATTTTATAAATTTTAAAAAGAAAACTTTAAAAATTAAAATAATGGAGAAATTGGCCATATGTAATATCAGTAGCATGTAAGTTAGTAAATAAAAACAAAATGAAGTTTTAAATAATCATTTATGGTTCATTATATAAAAATAAACCATATAAATTTTCTCAATCATTTTTTATTCGAATATTTGTTATATCTGGATTTTCTATTTTATCATATTTACTTATAAATTATACTCTACAATTCATTATTTATTTATTCGTATTAATATTAATACGTTTAATCATTATTATGTTTGAGTTATATTGAGTTGACAATTTAATTTGGTATTGAATAGCAATACAATATGCATTTATTAAAATATTAAGTGATATCATATACGATTTAATTGATTTAATTTGATAGATGTAAATCGATTATGTGACATGATATAGAATGATAATGAAACATAATTTTATTAATTATAAATATGAAAAATATATAATTGATCTAGATTAATCATAAATCATTTGAAAGAAAATTATTTCAGAAAAAATAAAAAAATAAAAAAATATATGATATTTCTGTACGAGTATATATGATGACTAGAGAAGTTAATGACTAGAAGATTAAAAGATAAAGTCATTACAATGATAAAACATAATTAAACTTACGTAATCCTTTTGCGAGTACTTTTATAGAATAGTAATTTTTGTTTAATAACTATAAATGTAATTACCATTATAATAATAGATTTGGCATTAAGTATATAATAATATATCTGATATTTTATTTTATTTTTTTTCTCTTAAATAACTTATTTTTTAATATTAATATTCACTTTTAATAAATATAAAAAAGATTCGAATTATATTATTAACAAATAATTAATAATGATTAAGATAATAAATAAAAATATGAAAAAATTTATATTTAGTAATTAGGATTAATTATATATAATTCCTCGTGAAAAAGCATTATTTGATTATAATGAAATAATTTGATTTCAGAAACAGATGAGAGAGAGAGAGAGAGAGAGAGGGGAGAGAGGGAGAAAGAGAGGGGGGAAGAGGGAGAGAGAGAGAGGGAGGGGGAGAGAGAGAGAGAGAGAGAGAGAGAGAGAGAGAGAGAGAGAGAGAGAGAGAGAGAGAGAGAGAATAGGAACAGAAAGAGAGAGGGAGGGGGAAGACATAAGCAAACCATTGAAGAAAAAGAAATTTAAACAAAACAAATGATTGCTATATATGTAAATATCATCTCATATGAATTCTTTAGATTAGCTACTATCTACAACAACTTATATTTACTATATTTACTTTATCTATATTTCCTATTATATATTTACATTTACAATTATTAACGATTATCAATATATATTAATATATACCAATACTTCCTTTAAAATCTGAGAAATCGCATGTTTTTAAATACTTCTCAAATTATTATTGAAAATGTCATTTCTTAGATAGTGAAAATAAAGCTAATTATAAAATTCTTTTCCCATAATGTGACAATATTATGCAGTGTATACTTATGATATCGCAATTATGATTTTTAGATATTCTTTAAGTTATAGTTGAAAATATCATCAAAATACACTAATCAACTTTCTTAAACATAATAAGGATAAAGATAATCGTAATTCCATAGTACGAAATTTTTTTCTCAATAAAATAAAATAATATTATATACTACGCATACATAATACTTTTTTCAATATTTTTCAAATTATTAAATTCTGCAATTATTAATGATCAAAACATTGATTAATGTTTCTAAGAATAGCTATAAAATTGTTGTTTTATATAATATTAATATTATATTATATACATATAGAAACAAATTTTCATCGATTATATTTTTTAAAGATATTTTGAGTTGATAAATTGATTTAAAAAAATTAAATTATTTAATAAAATAATATAAACTGAACAAACATTTCAATATAATTCGCTAAAATCGCTATCTTTATTATATCTTTTTGTCACTAATAAATGGTAATTGCAGTTGACAATGAAAAACTTAAATAAAAAATAGAGATGAAATAATAATTCTATAATCTATGTTTTAGATGTATATTAAAAATTGTATAAGATGCGAATATTTCAAATATATTCCCTGAAAATAAGATGATATTTCTACTGCACACAAGCGACACAGAAAACATTAATCTTTTTATTAAAATCAATTATATTTCGTGACATAGGAAGAATTATAAAAATGAGCAAATTTACTAAAAAAGATAATAGTTTAACCAATTCTTATATTTGCAAACTTTCATCTAATAAATCTGCTCACTTTTATGATTTTCATTACGTTACTTGATATGTAATCAATACCATGATATATTTCTCTAAAAAAGAAGATATTTCAGATATTAAATCATTTCAATATATATAATAATATGATTACATATGGGAGCGTTTGAATAAACGCGTGCAGTTACTACACTACTACTACTGTATGTATATAGTAGAGATGTGTGCTAACCTGAAAATCTATCGACGAAATGTAACATGTCAGCGGTGGTGGAGGATACGTACGGAGTTGCCGCCGATCCAGGAATCGGAATTCCACTGGCGATTGGCATTTGTATTTTCCTTCTACTTTTCTCCAGTAAATTTTCTCAGTTGCGTACCGCTTCTTTCACTCTCCTTTTTCTTTAATTTTTTTTCTCTTTTTCTATGTGTTGCTATCTTCATTCCACGAAAGCATGCACAAATCAGATGGAAATGATGGATGTGTACATCGAAGCAAGATAGAACGTTCAAGTACCGCAGTAGGGGGAACGGGGAAGGATGCAGTGACGCGAGAGTTCAGCCTAACCTAATCTCTCCCGTTTCGTCCTTCTTTGCTTTCTCCTCTTCCTCCTCCTCCTCTTCCTCTTCCTCCTCCTCCTCCTCCTCCTCCTCCTACTTCTTCTTTTTCCTTTCCTCTTCTCCACCTTCACCGTAAAAATATACACGGAAAGATTCGCGGTCGATTGTTCAATCTACAGCATATGCAGAATTCTCCATATTATTTAGGAATTTCTTGCACAGTCCTCGATTTGATTCGATTCGATTTGCTTTATGAGAGCGTATGATGGATAACCGTTGCCGGCAAATCGTTTGGCGTTCGTTTATGCGTGATGCGCAGAAGTATACATGTGTGTCGCGACAGTGGAAACTCTATCTGGTGAACAGGCGAAATCGAACTTGCGAACACGATAGAGCGAGATCATGTGCCGCAAGTCAATTAGTTGGATAAAGACAGCGCTAGATTAAGTAAACGGCTGTGCGCACACGTTGTGCCCACGAGATACACTAGAGGCCGTTCGATTCTCTCGCCATTGACACTAGACACTCTTGACAATCGATTGACATAACGATGACACTATGTGCATACACTCTTGTCACATTAGCGTACAAAACAACAAGCACTTTATACACAATTCGCGCTGAAGAAATTGCATAAGACAATCTTTTGACACTGTTATTTTTAAATGATATCGACCTTTTTCATATGACTTTTTCTCTCACGCTTTTCGTTGTGCCAATTTAAAGATAATTTGTTTCTCTCACACTTCTATTATATGATATTCTGGTGTGGCGATATTTCCACATTTCTTAGGATGAGCATATATATGATGTGACGCGCGCGCGAACACACACACACACACACACACACACACACACACACACACAATATGTATGTGTGTGTAGTGTGTTATGTATGTGATATGTGTGTGTGTGTGTGTGTGTGTGTATGGTGTGTGGTATGTATGTATGTATGTATGTATGTATGTATGTATGTATGTATGTATGTATGTATGTATGTATGTATGTATGTATGTATGTATGTATGTATGTA
>JAHMML010000072.1:639302-679038 GCA_020341155.1 Eciton burchellii
TGTATGTATGTATGTATGTATGTATGTATGTATGTATGTATGTATGTATGTATGTATGTATGTATGTATGTATGTATGTATGTATGTATGTATGAATGTATGATGTATGTATGTATATATATATATATATGATATGTGTACTTTTTTGTTTAGAATGCAATATATTTAACGGAACCCACCTATTTCATAATTTTCTTTCGTTCGTAGAAACACACTATCGCGGCAAGCGAATACGTTGTTGTAACGTCATCATTATTATCACTTCAGTCGTAGCAGTCATAATTGCGTCTATTCTAGGAACGCCCGTTGTTGATAATGTTGTCAAATATATCATTGTGTTATTTATTAATGTGAGTGACTTTGACGTTGCCGACATTAATCCGCACACCCCCCCCCACTTTCACAATCTCACGAGTCTCTACCGAGTCCGAGTCACACTGTCGAACTACAAGACGCAACCAACTACTAAAGAACAGTCGAGCGACAACTGCCGATTTTTCCGCTTATAAGTCAGCGCACAACGTTGCCGACTAGTCATCATTATTTTTACTAACTTCTGATTGGCTAAGCGATTGTCCATTGACAGCAGCGTTGTACTCTTGGCGCGTGATACACCTCCATTAGATTTGCAAAGCAATCGCATGATTGGTTGCATTTTGGATACGCATTAATACGATTTTTCCTAACAACTTAATGTATTATATACTAAAAATTCATAATTAGCGTAAATTTTTATGAGCCAAATGTTGGGAAATTTCACTTCGTATCTATCTCATGTGTTATATAAAAAGGAAGATAAAAAATAATTTCTATCAAAGAAACAAGACTTTTCCAAGACAGAATTGTGCACATATATTGATTTTGCTAAAACATATCTAAAGTGCAATTGATAATGTACAATAACGCATATATCTAGATCATGGGATAAAAATATTAAAGATCGATGGGAGTGACTGGCGATTCCTGAATTGATCTTAGAGACCTCGTATGGTAGACATGAGAAGTTGCAATCAACACATCCATATATCACATTTGTGTAGACTGCGATTTTATTGTCGCGTGATCGCAATATTAATGAAAGGATATTTGATAATCCTGTTGTAATTGTTTATTTTTTACGCATTTAATATGGGTGTTACATGAATTTTATATAATCAATAATAATAATCAATAACACATTACCAATATTAACAAATACTAAAAAATCATTAATCATATGAAGGTAATATTGATGGTTGATAATGATTGACAGTGATCTTGATTTCTTGATTGTGAGCATCAATATCGCTATGTGATAAAGATATTGATAATAATTATATTGATTATATAAACGGATATCTATATTTTTATCAATGTAGTTTCACAATAATGGCAAAAATAATCAAGCAGAAATAACATTATCTTACATGGCAATGTTATAGTTAACGACCATTAACATTATCGATCCGTAAAAACTTATCTATTTAAAAGAAAGGTTCGAATAAAATATCAAGTATATACGCTTATTAGTTTCATAATGGATAGAAATAAAATATTTATATAATAATATTAATAGCGTTAGAAAATTTTTATTATTATTTTCTTAAGAATACTTGAATAATATTCCGTGGCTCTAAATGCTGAGAAATATGAAATGAGAAATATATACTAGAGAAGATATCTTTATATGATATCTATAACAGATATGATAAATGGCAATAAAATTTTTTCTTATTTTTTATAAATTAACTATCCGGTTAAAATATCGTATGCTTGTAGTTTTGAGTTCAATTTCTTAATGAATCTTTTTCTTGTTTTATTTATTATTACATCTTCCATTTAAAAATGTTATACTTTTAAATTACATAAATTTTATTATTTAGGTCACTACAATTTTAAAAAATACGTATGATATTTTCATAATATCTTATATTATTTAATTTAATATGCATTTTTTATATGCACATATCAATGCGATTATCCTGTTTGCACGATTGTTTCCAAAAATTAACACAAGTTATTCTTTTACACGATTATTTATAATTGATGCTCGATATGTTCTCATTCTATTGCAAAGTTTATTCTTTTATAAAAGTTCTATCTGATGTTTCGGGAATTTATCATCACAATTTGTAATATATCTAATGTAAATGCAATTTTTTGTTCTAATTTTTGTGTTGTGTGAGAGAGAAATGTTACGAGGCGTAGAAAAATTAATTTTTACTCCTAAAATACGAAATCGAGAAAATTTAAATTTAAAACTTGGGAGAACCAAGAGATAAATTCGTGTTGAGATAAATTCGTGTTGATTGTTGAAATCAGATCAGATAAAATCATCAATCAGGCTCAATAATTTTGTCGGCAATAGGCAACAGCCTGTCGATATATATTGTTCCACTAAAGAACAGCAACAAAATGTTTATTAATACAGTTGTTTCGAAAAGTGATTGAAAAATAAAAAATGTGTTATTTAATGTTATCTATGAAATGAGTAGTAAGCTGTGAGAATATTACAATATTCAAAATATTTGAAGAAAAATCTTTAACATTTAATGTGAATCTGTGATTAAATCTAGGATGGCATACTTAGGATAGAATTTAAACCAATGTTAATAACGCTATATGAAAATGTCTTAAAATATGAATTTAATAGTCAAAAGATTAATATAGCATCAATATATGATAATATATAATATTACAATGTATTGTAATGCTTAAGTATGATAATATATCATAATATATCATACTATTATAGTATTTTCCAACTAGTGCATAATACATAGCTCAACAAAACGTTCGAACTCTACTAGCGTTACATCGCTAAACTGTCTTCTGAAATTCACTATCGATACTAATGCTATGAAAATAATTCCAAAATTCAATATTTTGCAATATGCGACAGTAAAACAATTATGAATTTTATTTTTATTTCCTAGTATGAATAAAAAAATCTTGTGGCTATAAAATTACAGCACAAGATAACAAAACAATATGACAATGTCTTTCATTTGATTAAAACAATCAAAAGACATGAAAAGCGATTAAAATAAGAATAGCGACAAATGAGAAAAAATAATATTAATCAATGCAGAAACTAATTATATAATATAATAATAAGTGAAAAAATGTAAATATAGCAATAGAATTAGCAATATAGTTTCTACTACATGTTATTTTATTTTATCCAAATTCAATGAAAACTTGATTATATATGTACTATATCATACGGTATTATTAGCTAGTATTCAAATACCATCTATTCTCTATTACATCGATAGTAGATTTTTCGAGATGGAACATTCGTATCAATATAATAACATTATGTTTGTAATATCGACAATGAAGTTTGGAATACCATAAAAACTAAATATGAGTGGATGAAATACGTTATTAACTTTTTAAGAATATTATATTTCACTTACAATAATTATGCTTATTAAATAATTATGCTTAAATGAACATAACATAAATTTGTATTTGTATTTGTAAGAAACTTTTAACTTATATAAAAAGAAAAAATAAGATTGAGATAAAACTGTCTTAAAGAATGGACACTATATCATAACAAACGATAACATAACAAAATAAGAATTTTATTATCATATAAAAACATTAGTAAATATCGCTTCACATATTTTTTGAAATTTACAAAAAAGAAGAAACTTCTTGATTATTTAATAATATTATATTGTCACTAAAAATAGATGGTTAACAAAAATAAAAATTTTGAATACACTGCAATGATATACACAGAAACTAAGAGTAAAATATTAATTGTTTCAACAATTTTACGTAATAGAACACAATTTAATGTACAAAAGTCACGTCAAGTAATATGTGACGATACATCTATATTAATCTTATTAATATTAATTTTATTAATAAATTTGTCATAAATCTTCTCAGTTTTATATTTACAGTTCAAATATGTATTTGATAAAAAATAATTTCGTAATATTAATTTCATAATATTAATAATAAGACTCTTAAATATTATGAAATTTATTTTCATTTCCTATTGTGAATAGGTAAGTTCTGTGATTAGAAAATTACAGTATCTACAGCGCAAGATAGCAAAATAACATGACAATATCTTTCATTGATTAAGGCAACTAAAAGGAATGAAAAGCGATTAAAATAAGAATAATGAAAAGAAAATGACATTAAGGAAAAAATATGAGAAGATTTTATTATATTTTTGGTTTCTGCAAATAAGTGCCCTCACATAAATTTCGCAAAAATCGAGAAAGATGTAGCTAAAGGCGCTAATAACTAAAATTGTTGATATAAATTCAAAACATATAAAAAATTATGATAATTTAAGAAAATTAAAATTAAAAGAAATTTAAAAAGTGATAAACATTTTCGTGAAACAGACTATAGATGTTTCCCATATTATCGTTTTTTAAAACAGAATAGAACACTTACATTTATAGAAAATATTGTTAGAAATGCAATAGTTAGCAATTTATTAACTAAACAGATATGATTACAAGAAAAAAAATATTACAAGAAGATAAAAATGTAAAACAAAATCAAATAATAGAGTTACAAAATTAATTAATCAAGTAACAGATACATAAGGAATAACAACAAGAAACTTATAACATATAAGAAATATAAGAAATAAAAGAACAAAATCAATTACAATTACAAATCATGCAAAAATATATTAAAAAATTTATGAACATAAATTAAAGAAAAATTAAAGAAGTCATAATACAAAATTACGAACATCGATTAAAACGATTAAAAGAAAAAATATATTTTTTTGGAAAGTTTAAAAAGAAATATATTGTATTGAAATAATATGCAAAGCTAATTTTATCCCTGAAGTTACAATGATTCTAAAACCGACATGAAAAAAGTCTAAGAATGATTCATTAATATGATATTAAGAATATTTTGACATTAATAATGATGTTCCTTCTTAGATATTTAATTAATATTGAATGCGAAATTAAAAATATTCCTGAGTTAATTCTAGAATTAATATTTTATTAAAGTATCAAGATATGATTGTATTTTATTCCAAGTACACAATTACAAGATTAGTCATCTGCAAATAGAAGCGAAGCATCAAATCGAAAATATATTTATTATGAAAATATATTATGAAATAGATATATCGAGATATATATATTACAACATAGATATTAATATAGATTAATATAAAGATGTTAAAAGCTGGATTGGTTGAATTCCTATTAAAGTTAGATTAATATTATTTTTATGAGAAAGTATTTCTTTTTCATGTGCCTTAAAAAAATATGTTAATGTAAAATCCAGAAGTGAGCATCTCAGTTTCATATATTTTCATTGACTATCTATATTTTATCAACTATCTATGATATACGTTTCAAGATTTTATCATTAGATAGTGATTAAAATGAAGTAACTGTACTTCTTTACTGAATTTCCATGTTATATTTTTTCATTACATTTTATTACATTTATTATATTAAAAAAATTGATATATCTATATATATTATAAATATGCGCGCGTGCATTATATATATAATGAAATTATAATATGTTAGTGATATTTAGGTAATATTTCATTCTATTGCATTTTGTACTGTTGCATTATTGCATATAATGAAGTTAGCTTCAAATGTTTTTCCACGATGTATGCTTGCGTTTTTTAGTAACGTCATTATGTAGAAGAAGAAATAAAGTTTCATAAATAAAAATTGATAAATTATATATTTATATGCTTATATAATTTTTATTACTGTAATTTAATAAAATATGTTATTCGCTTTTCTTCTTTTCTTTTTTTATAATGATAATTATTTATTTTTACGTCAAGACATGTGTGATCAGAAAGAATAAAAAATTAAATTAAAAATAAAAATGTGTAATAAACAGAATTTTTAATAGGAAGTAAGGAAAATAAATATTTTGCAGCATAAGATTGATAAATAGTAATATATTAATATATTATACATTAATATGTAATATATTAATATATAATAAATAAATATTGTTATTAATGATAATGTTTGTAAATATGAAAATATTCTGCATCATTATAATTCATGCGTTCTTTTCTTGAATCATAGAAAATAAATAATTAATAATCCATTATGTGGTGTAGTAAAAAAAGCGAATTTTAGATAAATATTAATTATGAATGGAAGTAAATTATAAAAATTTATGAAAAGTGTAATATAAATAAAATTTACTGTAGATTAGAATAATATTATTTATGTCTTTAATATATGTTACAAATAAATTACAATAATTACAAAATATTATAAATAAATAATAACATTAATATTAATAAAGAGCAAGAACACTTTAGATCTTTATTCATATAGTAACAGTATATGTAATTATAGATTTGTTTATTTTTATAATTATTTTGTTTTCACAATTTATGACTGATTTATATAATGCATATCTATAATTATAGTATTCTACGTATTCTTTCTTTTAAATACAGAAAAAAATCTAAAATTTGTTAAAAATATATGTAATGAATAATAAATTCGTGAAAAAGATTTTATTAATTTTGTGTTTTCCGCTGAAAGATGCAATTTTTACTTTGTAAATGCTGCAGCTTTCAAGAATAGAAAAACAATGTTGTTATTAAAAAAATACAACAATAATATTTAATAATTATTTTTATCTTTGTAATTGTGAAATAACGACATTCGTTTATGGAATTATAAGCATTTAAATTTCGTTAATTATTATCATGTAATACCATCTACAATATCATATTCTTTTTAACAATGTATTTTTTCCGATAAGTACTTGCAAATAGACTTTCAAAGTACTTTCAAAAGAAAATGCATTATTAACTATACTTGTGTGCAAATAATCTTAAGTAAAATGATCTTCTGTAATATATAATATATTTTAAATAAAATTTCAAATAATATATGTGTATATATATATATATATATATATATATATATATAATACATATATTTATTTCACATAATTTCATATATACATAATAAAGTTATTTGTTATTTATTATAATTATATTCATAAAGTTTTCCATTTTTAAAGTTTTAGATTTCTTAATTAGGATTTTAAAAGCAAATTGCATTGCATTCGTAGAAAATTACAATAATAATAGCGACAATATTAATGAAAAATTAAATTTTTAAATTTATTAAATTCTATCTAAATGATAATATTTTCTCCAACATTTTAAGCATGAGTAAGCATTCTTTAATGGATTTATTTATCTTTTAATTAAATCGCACTAAGCAAACACACTTTCTTCAGAAAATGAATTATTTTGTAGGTTTATATTATGTTATGGTTTATATTATAGATATCAAAGTAATAAATATTATTATGTTAATTGCACAATAATCATATGATGTAAGAAAAAGATAATAATAATACACTGTAAAATGTGTTATTATTATTTAAAGTCCGTATATAATATATCCGTATATATTAAAGATTCTGTAGAAATTACAGAAATCAAATTTATAAATATCTGTTATTACTCTCAATTTATTGGAAAATTAATAAAAATATTAGATGATCGATATTTTTCAACATATGTTTTATTACATATCTTTTAAAACAATATTGTTAACAATGATTACTAAATAATTCATTAAAATATGATACATGTTTATAAATAATAATTTATTTCGAAAAATTCAGAATATTGAATTATATAATTAATATATATATAAATAATATATATATAATTAATATAATTAAGATGGCTATATATCGTTCTCGATTGATTTTTGTCGATGAACTTTTCTGTTAATGTAATCTTTGGTGTTTATAGTTCCAAAAAAGATTATAAATGTTGAAATTTCTTTTGAATAAAACTTCTAAAACTAAAATTTATAAAAGTACAAAATTAAAAATTTTATTAAGGTTAATAATAAAAGTTTGTTAGATGGGATATTAGTAGAATTCAATAATCAGAACGAAATTTTATATTTCAATTGATGAGTGAAGATACATATAATGATGAATATATGATGATATTAGAGAATTTAATATGTTTATATATTTATATATTTATATATTTATATATTTAATAAAAATACAAATGTTTCTTTCTGTAGGAAAGATATCTTTTAATATATGAAATTCTCGAATCTGAACGAAAATAGAATATTTTATAATATTAATTCTTGAATATTATGTTTAAATTATTACATATTGTATTATATTACATTATTACATCATTATTATTATATGTATATAGATTATATCTGACTGAAAAACTAGACTTCAGGAAATTTTTCGCAGATTTTTCTGCAATATCATCGTATGATATTAAAATTATAAAAATAATTATGATTATGTTATGAATTTGGAAATATTCAGGAGGAAAAGAAAAAGAAAAGAAAACAAAATTCCAATGTTATGAGAAATAAGATTATTTTTGAAGATGATCTTCCTTTTGAAGATGAGTGTTTGAATTAAATAATATGCTAAAATTTTTTATAAAGAGAATGAATGAATGAATTTACACAAAAAATAAATGAGCATTTTGTAGCATGTGAAAAAAAGGAAAATTTAATTTAAGAGCACAAGAATTCTTTTTCACAGAAGAAGGGAATCTATGAAAGACTTCAAATTATGAGATCTAGGAGGATACAATTTTATATTGTTAATTTCGTAGAAATTTTGTAGAAATTAGTGACGTGATCATTAAAACTTTCCTTTTTATAAATCTAATTTGATCTTCTAGGAAAAATCTAAAATATTCTATTGATATTATTCGGAGCTTTCCCTAATTTAATTTATTAAAAGGACATTCTCTTCTTTATAATCACTTTAACGAATTTCATAATCTCGTTTTCTTTATATAACATCTATTGCCATTTCATTCTTCTAAAAAAAGGGGAAGAAGGCGGTGATCCTTAAAAACTTTTGGTTTTTTTTATATCCAATATTTATTACAACTATTGCTATACATAGAATATTTAGCAATACATTTGCCCAAGTAATTATGTTAGGAAAGGTATATAACCAGAATCACATTCTTGTATAATACATTCGCAATATTGCGAATATGCTATTCAGAAATATTTAACTATGGAATATTAATTTAGTAGATCTATAAATCTCTTCTTCTTGAGTCTTATCACTATTCCTCTTGCTTTCATAAAGTTGGCGAGGTTGTTCGGATGCTCTTCTAGTCTGTCAATAACTGTGACAGAATTCCTTGACAGCTTCTTTGATGATTGGTATTTTAAGATCATGATGAAGTGTGTCATTTGTGACATATAAGGGCGTATTATCAGAAAGCATATTAGTCTAAGGACCTTTAATTGGTATTTTTGCAATATCTCCATGTTGGAATTTGCGGCTGTGTCCTAGAGTTGGATATCGTATGTTCAAATAGGTTTTATTATGGTTTTACATAGCAGTATTTTGTTGTCTAGTGTCAGTTGTGAATTTCTGCCTAGTAGCCAATACTTAGTTTAAGTTTTAAGTATTTGCGTTTATTATATATATATGTTTTTTCCAGTTAAGTTGCCTACCGAGGTGCACGCCGAAATATTTGGCGTCTTCGGCTTGTGGAATCTGAATTCCATTTAGATAGACAACAGAGCAGGTTGAGATGCGCGTGGTGAATATAACATGAATTGACTTTGATTCGCCAAAGTCAATTAAACTTAAAATGAAAATTTTATTAATAATTAATTATTAAAAATTTTCTCAATATAAAAGAATTATTTTATCTTAAACTAAAATTTTATAATATTTATATCATTTATATAATCTAAATATACTTTCCAGTATATTTACGACTTCTTCTATTTAACTAAAATTAATAAATTCAATATTAATTCATAATAATATTTATAGTCATAATATATACGAGCATGTACATAATATATACGGACAATTTGCAACATATCTTGAAATGAAATTTCAATTAATTTATATCAATTAATTTACAAATTAAATCTTAAAAAATATAACTTTTAAATTAAATATTCAATAAATTATAACCTAATTCATTTAATCCTAAATATTCTACATTCTGATTTGAATTAATTTTTTTTTAATGCCAGCTATTAATATCTGTAATAAGTGGCAAACAACAATATATAAAAACTATTCAGGTAAATCTAATCGTGGACTATCATTTAATAAACAAGTCTCTCTAATTAATAAATAATCTAATTTATAAAATACCACCAAATTTTTT
This sequence comes from Eciton burchellii, assembly GCA_020341155.1. Classification (NCBI taxonomy): domain Eukaryota; kingdom Metazoa; phylum Arthropoda; class Insecta; order Hymenoptera; family Formicidae; genus Eciton; species Eciton burchellii. The sequence goes on from JAHMML010000072.1 coordinate 649,441, forward strand.
AATTTTAAATCTATAAATTTATTAATTAAGAATAATTCTTTAATTATTATAATAGGGTATCTAATCCTAATTTATTCAAATTAAATATTTTTTTATTAATAAATTATCAATTAATTTTAGATTTCACTATAAAATTAATCATTTATTTTAACTTTTACATACTAATTTTTATTTAATTTTTCATTTTAATATTTCAAATGTAATTTTCTTAGTAATTTAATCGCAATTGGATTAAATTAATCAAGATTTCTTTAGAAAATTTACTGTTAATTACATTTAATAATTTTAACCAATTGATTTTAGCTAGTTTTAACTAATATGAGGTTTAAATTATTCTGAAGATATTTGGATGCTATGTTAAGGGCTTTGTGTATTGCAATTATCGTCCTATCATTCGCGAATATAACAATGGAGACAATTGTGTCTGCTGATAAATCTGTCGTGTACAACAAATACAGAAATGCAACAAGGGCATTTCTCTATGGGACTTCTGATTGGATTTCGCGGATCTCTATTATAATATACAGAAACAGGGGCATTTCTCTATGGGATTCTTGATTGGGTGATGCTTGATTTCGCGGATCTATGTTGTTCGATAAAAAATATTCGCTAAGATATCTTTCGAATATAGCATGAAATTTTTCTGGTAAATGTTGTTGGATTTTAAACAAAAAGCCATCATGCCATATCTTATCAAAAGCCTATCAAGAAACGTCAAAAAAATGCTGCAGAGTAATATTTCTCCGTCTCAAAAGCTAAAGTAATTTTGTTTGTAATTCTGTGAATCTGTTCAACTGTTTGCTACAAAAGTCAAATTGATGATTGAGTAGTAATCTATTTTCTGTTATTACACGCATTATTTTCTGCAGAAGTTTTCGAATAGTTTCGATATGATGGGTAATAAACTAATTGGTCTGTAGAATCTAATGTCGATCGGATCTTTATTGGGTTTTGGAATCATGATTATTTGAGTCACTTTCTATTACGGTGGGAAATAGCCTGCTCTCAGTATGGCATTAAATAATTGAGTGAGGTAATTTATATCCAATTCCGATAGTTTTTTCAAAATTTGACCAATTATTAGGTCCTGAAGCTTTTTTTACGTTTAGGTGTTTAGAAATAGTGACTTTTACATCGCTTTTTTACATCACTAAAATTCGTTGTTTCAGTCATTTGACATTATGTTGATTCTCGACTAAAAACGGACTTTCCCTCTTCAAGACCTACTTCCTTGGTATTAGGAGTGAAGAGTGAAGAGATTTCCTAACGAGATGTTCTGCAAATATCTGCTTTCTTCTATCTCAGTTTTTGTCCATCTTGTTTCATAATAGGAGAAATTTATTGCGATTGTTTCAGTTTTCTTAATAGCCTTTCATAAAGGCCTTTCATAATATAATCAGATATTTCAGAGGTCATGCAGATACATTTATATGCCTACATTTGTTTCCTCACTTTGCAATTTTTTTAAGTCCTTGATGGCTTTGTTTAGCTTAGTATTTATTATTGGAGATCTATAGTGTTGCCATTGTTTTCTCAGATTACGTTTTTTCTTTTTCTTTCTCTTATCATTATGGCTGTTGAAATGTGATGTTCTTTGATATCACTAAATGTTTGATATGACTCACTTGAGTTCCAAACTGCTTATTGGATAGTAATATTGAAATGTTTTATTGCTTGTATCATTATAGTCTTTAAGAGATATGTGTGTGTTTAATGTACTTTTCATTTGTATGCGGAAAAAATCCCAATTTGTTCTTTTGTTATGTAGCAATCAAGGCATCTTCTTGATCACTTTATTATGGACGTTAATTATAATAGGAGAATGATGGGAAGACAGCTCTAAGCTTGTTTTAATTAAAAAATATTTTTTTTGTTGTACTCTTTATAACCTCAAAGTCAATTATATTTGCTATCTTTGTTTATCAATAAACTAATATATTGGCATATTTTGTGATATAATATCCAGTCAATTATTAATAATAGTTTTGTAAAGTGTTCTGCCTTTAGGATTTGCTAGTCTGGATTGATTTTTGGTATTATAATCACCAACAGCATAAAACGTGTGTCTAGGGTTTCAAAGAAACTCTCAAATTGTTCGTTAACAATTATATGTTTTGGAGGGCAATATACAAATGAAATAACAATAAAGCCAGATCAATCTTCAATTTTGAATGGTTTCTAAGAAATCACTTTTAAAATTGTTTAATTTGTGGTGCCGTATGTTGTTTTAATGATGGCGATACTACCATGTGCTGTATCGTCTGGATATGTTATATAGTATATTGAATAAGATGATGTTTTGAAGTAATATTTTCTGGTAGACGTGAATCTCTGATATTGGCATTATATTATTCTTAAGGATAAACAGTTTTACTTTCATGTATTGGGGCAAGCCATTCCATGCTATTATTTTAAAAAATTGGGCCATTATGATATTTTAATAATAAAAGCTGTTAATCTGTTTAATATTGTGTCGATTCTCTCCAAGAGACCTTTTACGATAATCTTTAATTTCAGAATATCGTTTCTTTGCTGTTCTTGTATTGGAGTATCGTTTTATTTAGTAACATTTTTCAGAGATGAGGTTTTTACTACTTGAGTATATGAATAAGTAATTTGGTTTGGCTCTGACTGATTCTGCATATTGCTAGCTAATGGAGCTGCAGAATTTATTTCTTTTTTCTTAGTGCTGGAAACATGTTCTTTTATACATTTATAAATGTATAAATTCCTTATACATTTGGCAGCCCTTATAATTTATAGGATGATTACTGTTGTACAAAACACATTTAATATCCTCAGATCTTATTTTATTTAGACATTTGATAGTGACCTCAAACGCATTTAACGCATCTCTCTTGTCGGAAAGTTTTTTGTATAGCCATATCGTTGGCATTTAGAGTATTGAAGCACTTCATGTCTTGCGTGAGACTGCTCAAATTTTATTTTATATTGTAATAGGAAGTTTATATCATATATATTCTTATTATTAACTGCTGGTTTTAATTCCACAGTGAATATGGGTTAGGATTCCTTTGTAATTCTTCGTCGCACGTTCCATATGTTTTTCTGTAACAAATCACTGTGTGATCTTTACTATTCATATTTTGCTTTAATTCTTTTAGATTGATAGATGGATGTACATTTTTTAATACAACTTAAAACTTCTTTTTTCTTTCATTTTGTATATATGAAAATTCGTATTTCTTGCCTATAATTTTTTAACTATTAATATATATTTTATAGAAGTTTTACGTTGAATTCTGATCTTATTCTGATGTTATTTAATATTTTGATGTTGTATTTATTTTTAGCAATGCTATCTAGTAGAGTCGTAAATGGAATCACATTTGCGATTTCAGTCATAAAATTTGATGGAAGTTCGGATATTTTATTTTTTATCTTGTATGTTAATGTCTATGTCTTGTATACGAGCAAAGTTCTCAAATCGGTTTTGCTGAATATTTGAGAACCAAGTCAGTAGGTTTCGATTTTCGTGTGTTTCTGTCCTATTGCATGGATGGATTTAGGACTGTCACGAAGTGTTTTTTGTTGGCTATTATCTCCTTTCAGTTATTAGCTGTGTTCTATTTGTCCGTATTCATATTATCTATTCCATAGTTTAAGTGGGTATTGTTCTCTAAGGAGCTTGGTTTTACTACCTAGGAAGAAGTCCTTTGGTAAAGTTTATTGAATGTTAGAGCGCCTTCAATATAAATTCGCTCCACATTGCTCAAATATTTATTTATGCCGATTCTGGGATAGTAGGATGAAGTAAAGATAAGAGTCATAGATAACTATCTACCTTTTTACCTTCTTTTAATTGGCAAACGAATTAATAGTTACAGTATTTCAATTCTTACTCTGAAGCAAGTGACCGTTGTCTCGGACATCTCGCACGACACTAAGGATACAGGCGCCTGGTAACTGTCGAAGAAAAGGTGATATTCTTTGTTTCAATAGTTTACGTTCCTTACTCTGGGACTCATCATCGACACATGCTTGACACATTGCTTACATTGGGTTTTCCCAAGTGTCCAAAATTCCAAACAAAGAATAAAGCCTATAAGAATCCTGAACATTGAATATATAGTTTATTGTTGGTTTGCTTTCCTTGTTGTTGTCAATTATCTAAATTGTCAATATAAGTATTATTCTTTTCACTTCGGTGTAATTGATCTCATAGTACTGAAGATAAATCAAACAATTGTTTAAACAATTGTTCTTATCAAACAATTGTTAGTCTCTCCCAGAATCCCTGAGTCTTCAAGAAGGATGGATTTTCCAGATTGATACCTGATTTGCCATCGGGGAACATAATATCCGTACATTTTATCCATAACATTTTATCCGTATTTGGTTTCTCCATTGTCTTCTTATTGTTATGACAGAGATTAAATCTCTTGCGCGAGTCGCGATAAAATCCGTTTTGCAAATCATTACCATCGATCGCCCCGTGCCTCAATATTATTATGAGTTTGTTTATATTCCCGTGCGCAACAAATATATATGTACACACATACACACGCGCGCGCGCGCGCGCGCGTGTAATTATTAAAGTAGACTCAAATCTCGCGTCACGCTAATGTCATTCTCTTCGCGGCGCGATTTGCGTAATTATTTCTTAATAAATAACTGCGTAAGATAACTGGAATGATCAATTAATGTAAAAAGAAATGACTAATAAAACAAGAATGATCGTTTCACTTTTTTTTTATCTTTATGATTTTCTCACAAAAGGTTTTTCACTTATCCTCGCTGGCCAAGATTATCTTGATGATGTCAATCAATGAGAAATCTTCCTCTATCTCTCCTTCTAAAAAAATCCTTCTCTGCCCTCTAAGATAATGAATCAGCGTGTGTTCATCTAGCGCTAATGATAGTGATATCTTGTCAATTTTTGCCAATTTTTTTGCCAATCTTATAAAGATAATCCCCAAATAGGTGATGAAATTCTTCAATAGATGAAAAATAAGTTGTCTGTATGATTTTTCCATCCACTGTCCAAATTCAAGAATCATCCCTTCTTTTATTCTTTGACTCGAGAAACTGGAATCCCGAATTCTCTCCTTTCATTCAAGGAAAAATTATTTTGATCTTGTTCGCGAAGAATATTCATTTCTTATTCATACCGAGAATAATCTTCACTTTTATCTCGTGATCCTTCATATTCCGCATTCTCCGGTAAACCTTGCAAGATTTATATTAAGGATTTTTATATGCGTTGTCTTTGGTTTGGAATGTTCTCGACGTAAATAAGCATATATCGAATATGAGTCACAAAGCCAAGGGATTAGGTCGCAACCGTTGCGATAAAAAAGGAAACAAACAAGAATCGCTATCGCTCGGCAGTTACCAAGAGGCGAAAAACAGCATCTTTAGTCTCCTGTGAAAAGCCAGAAGCAACGGTCGCACATTTGTTACTTAATTAGAGCGAGTATCCAGATATTGTAACTGTTAAGTTTTTTGACGATAATGGAAGTTGTTTTGTTTTCTAATGATTCTCATCTTTACTGAACACAATCTCTCGGATTGCAATAAATAAATATTTAGATGATGTTATGCGAATCATCGAAGGCGTGTTAACAATTTATATACCTTCCAACGGAAAAGTGCGAGCTGAAACTAGCTAAAATATCATTTAGAAAGAGATGTTTTTATTATACTTTAATCGCTCGCAGAAATATGTTGTACTGTATGGAGAAAGATTCTTAAAGTTTTCAATTTTTGTAAATGCTTGATCTACATCAGCGCTTCAGGATAATTGAGAATTTAAAAAAATATGGGAAGAGAAAACAGAAAATGTCTAATAAGAAGAGGAAAAGAGAGAATGATGACTTTTAGGATGAAATCTATTTTGATCATAACATAAGTTTTTATTTACGAGTTTTTATTCATGCTTTTATTAACATTAAAAATAACAATTTTGGAAGAATAAAAGAATAAATAACAGAAGTATATGATTTAGACTGTGTATAATTTAGGATCATATTTTGAATCTAATAGTTGAATCTAATTCAAAAACGAAATTGTAAAATTAATGAATTAGAAAATCGGAAAAAATGATGAAGCTTAGAATTATGATTTTAAATTAAGATTAGGAAAATTGAAACAAGAATTATAAAAATTAGTTGGCATTAATTTCAAAGAATTTTCTTTCTTGTTTTCATTAAAGCAATATTCTTTTTGACTACGAAAAATTAAATGATATAATATTTGACTATAATTGAACATTCAAGGTAAAAAGATGATTATTCTTATAGCTAATGCAGTAAATAAAAGTGTTTTTAGACAGAAAGTTTCTTTGCTATATTTCTGTATAATACCATACAAAATACAATATTTATCTGCAAACTTTACTGATATGACTTATATGAAAACAAATTCAGGTTTTAGAAATATATGGATACATTTCATGTCTGGTTTGAAATAAAAGTATATGTTTAGAAAGAATTTTCCCCATAAATTTAAAACTAATTGTGAATCGAATTGTTTGATTTTGTTGTTTATTTGTCTCAATGCGATCGATTGAGATAATAAATCTTGGTTGGTATTTAATCATAAATTTTTATATTTAAGATTTTAAGAAGTATAAGTATAGTTTTAAGATATCAAAGATGTTAAAGTAATCACAACGCTCTTATTAGCATCTCTTATTAATAGGACATTATTAAAGATGATATTGAAGATAATCACGATAATAAAGCGGAGTATGAATATCGACTTATAACTGATGATTATCGTTATTTATGATGATTATTATTCATTTATTATTTATTTTAATATTTTGGGGGGTATAATAATCTGAGATTTCAGATTATATAAGGGAATGTATATGATAATGAATGAAGTGAATTGTTAGCATTGAATTCCTAACTAAATTATTATTTACTCTTCTCGCTGTGAAGCTGAATAAGAATTTTGTTCTAATTTTCTTAATTTCTAAAATTTCTTCAAATTGGATCTCCAATTTGTGTAGAATGAGCTCAATTTATGTATGATGCATATATATTTATTTAATAAAAAGTATAAGATACATAGTATAAAATATAGAACAGAGTAAAACTCATATGTTAGGAATTCTTTCGTTCGTTTCAGTGCATTCTATACTGTATTGCCCTTTTATACACGCGCATACCAAAAATAATCGAATATAAGTAACAAAAATACAAGACACTCATTGGTTAATCGATATATTTCACTTTTTACATACTTTTTACATACTTTTATACAAAACACACGCACAGTAAAGATGGTCGAATAATAAAAACATAATAATCGGTTAATCGATTAATTTCACAGTTTTTAATAAGATAGTATTAATCATGAGATTTGAGTATATTAAAGATATATGCACTAGGCTACTCTTGCACTGAACATTTTATTTAGTTCTGATATTTATATCAGTAATATTTATATTTTTGTTTTATCTTATATTTTTATATGTTTTATATTATATGTTTTGTATTATATTTTTGTTTTAAGGTTCCTTAGAACTTCATAATCACAATCATATTTGATTTTTAGAAATTCTAAGAATGAATCGGCAATAAAAATTAAATGTCTTCAGAAATTGTCATAATTGCTTTATCATTTTTAATTGGAGGAAGTTCTTAATAATCTGTCTTATTTAATAACTGTTTGTCTTCTTTCTCTTTTGCCTTGGATACCAAGTATCCAAAAAACTTGATTTGTCTCAAGTATATCTCTAGCCAGATTGATTCATATCTCATCATATCTCTCGAAATGTTTAAAATGTCGTCTATATAGTAATCTAGATCAAATAAAATTTTATTAATGAAATATTAGAAAGTTTGTATAATATTTCAGAATTTGAACAGCATAATAGAACTCGAAAAGTCTGAATGGTGTTGCGATTGTTATCTTCCATATATTTTTTGGCTGTACCGGGAAGTAATTCCATAAATTCTTTAAGAAGCGCCATACTTCTATCGATCGTAATCCCTCTGAAGTGCTTTGGAAGATATCTATCGGATGGAGGGGCTTGTGAGTTCTTGGGCTCCTGAAGGCTACCGACGATACATAGCGATAGCTAGGACTTTCTTACAAAGATGAAGAACTAGACTAAGAGAAGCACAGTGATCCTCCAGGTTGCAGGTTTAGGCAGGGGATTAGTACTCCATCACTTGTAAAACAATTACTTGCTGAAAATCTCAATAAGTAGTCTCTGAAACAAGGACAGTCTCATCGATGATAAATAAAGCAAAGAAAACGAACAATGATTTTCGGAACCTAGAATATACAAGATTTGTCACAAACTACTTTTCTTGAAACTACAAGAAATCATTGAAGAAGTAAACAGCGTTGGATATCTTCTGCCTCATTGAAATAAAAAAGAAAATAATACTACTGCTAGGCCAGTTTATGTTGGCTTGGTCGGGGGTCGGGAAATTGGAGAAAGCAAAGGCTGTGTTTATACATAGGAATTTGGTTAAAGATATTCAGGACATACAATATGTCAATGAAAGATGTCTGAGATTAGATCTAAGAATTTATGGTAGAGATATTATACTTTTGGCGATATACGCGCCAACCGATGACTCGACTGCCCAGATGAAAGAGTATTCTACGAGATGTTGGGTCAACAATTGAATCAAATCAAGTATTAACAATATACTGATATCAACTTGTACTGTCAGAAGATCTAAACACCAGAGTGGAGAACAGAAATCTGGACGAAATAGTTGGAAGATTTGATGAAACTACAGTAAATGATAGTGGAGATAAGCTTATTAATGCGTGCAAGCAGCACGATTTGAGAATATGTAATACATTCTTTGAACATCGGAAGATACACAGATATAGATGAAAAATCATTGCTAGGCCAGAAATCTATTATTAATTATATTATAACCAGACAAAAAGCAATGTTTAAAGTACAGCCAAAGTAAAACGAGAGTTAAACTGTGGATCGGACCACATACGGTGCTAAATCATACATATTTTTCTGCTGAAAATATCTTTATAACCAAGAATCCTAGCTAAACAAGAAAAACTGAACGGTGGTGTTAATATAAATTGTTCCTTCTATAACAGGAAGGTATAAAGGATCTTTAGCAGTGAAGGCTTAATAGATGGAATTTATAGAGCCTACTGAAGAGGTGGAATAGAACTATCTACAAATGGCAAATGCGATTCATAAAACAGCAAATGAGGTTCAGGCAAATGAGGTAGACGCACAAGAAAAGGAGAAAAGAATGGTGGACGCATGATATTGAATCCCTCATAGAGAACAAGAAAAAAACATACAATAAATAACCAAAAATGCAGAGGATAGAGAGTACTATAAAAAGGACAATAGAATAGTGAAATAAATTAAAGAAAGAAAGAATAGAATGTAAGAAATGAAATGTAGAAAAGTGGACAGCATAATTGGGAATTCATGATCGACAGAAGTATGGTGCTTGCTAAAGAATTTATGGAATGATTTCCAAGATTTCCAATATAGACTGCATCTAATCACCATGAAGTGAATAGTTACGAATTTCTGTTTGTTAAGAATAGGCCGGAGTTTGCTGAGATCAGTAACTGCAGGGAGAAACCTCAATCAAATGAGAGCCTCTAAATTATTATCGAGAAATTAAGGCGGGGGATTAAGACGATGAAAAATGGAAGCTTTTCTAGATCCGGAGGTATAGCACCAGAGCGAAGTGTGGAGGAGATTGTCTGGATTAGTATCTGCTACGACTAATTAATAGTTGTCTGGGACAAAACAAGATACCAAAGCAATGGAAACAATCGTATGTGACATCATTGTATAGAAAAAGAAAAATCCCGGAAATGATAGGGAATCAGTGTCAATAGTATCCTCAATAGATTGTTTGCCAAGATTAGCCACAATAAATTTCAAGTCTTAAAGCACATTATTGGCGAAGATCAAAATGGTTTCAGTCTGGGTCAAGGATGTATGAATGACCTGTTTATAACCTGTTTATAATCAAATAAATGGCGGAGAAGAAAACAGAAGAGGGGAAACGTATATGGTCTTTATTAACCTGAAAAAAGCAGACTCGGTCCCCAATCAATTGTGACAAACAATTGTCTGCAACAATACAATATCGATAATCACCTCATAGAAAGTCATAAAGGAATTATATGCGGACAATAGAGCGTATATGAAACAAGGAAATAGGCTGTCTCAACAGATATGCCCTTCGAAAGGCCTACATCAGGGCCACTATTATTCAACATTTATTTGGAAAGAAGGAATAGCGAAGAAGTTGTGATGGCATGGAAATTCCTAGTGATCAGTTCTATCTCTACACTTTGAGTTATGCGGATGAGGTAATATTTGCATAGGACGCGATATGGAGTTTATGCTGAAGTGATTGAGCGAACACTATAATTTGGGACTGACAATCAATATATCCAAAACAGAATATATAGCGGTAAACTTTAGCGCAAGTTTCCAGATCTTAATATATAACGAATAGATGAGGCAGGTGGATCATTTCAAATATCTGAGAGTATAGATTATTGAGGAGGAAGGAATTGGAACATGTGAGATAAAGAACCGCATTGAACAAGATCGAAAGCTTATCAGGTCAAAGATTATTCAATTATCATCTGAATTTGATATGGTGGGATACAAGTATATCTATAATTAAAAGATAAGAAGATCCATGACGGAATCTGTAATGTGTTATAACAGAAGATGGATTATAAATGCAGAAATGAAAAGAAAACTTAATACTTACGACGATCTAAAGAAATATCCAGATGGAATAGAATTAGAAATTATGTGATTGAGGAGAGAGCCAGTACAGAACAAACAGTATTGGAAAGTATTGAAATAAAAGGATTGAAATGATTTGGCCACTTAATGAGAATGGAGCAGGAGAGGCTCTTTAAATGCATACCACTAGGAAAGAGGAAATGAAAGGTCGCGAAAAGCATGGAATGAAGGAATGCGACAAGCTATAGAAAACCATGGGCTTGCGATCGAGAATACCACAGATAAACGTCGATGGAGATTAAAAATGGATACACGGCATTTAGTTGTATAAACCCAGATATATATATATATATATATATATATATATATATATATATATATATACACTGAGAAGTGATTGTAAATCCGGATCAAATCGAATGTTGTGAAAATATGCTTTTTATGTTCAAAATCTTTTATATATGGAATTAGATAAGTCTGATATAATTTGTGCATTAAGTTTGTAGTATCTTCACATGATTTCCAAATGATTTCCAATTACTCTTCTTTAGTATCATATGCGTACTAATGATCATGGTTCTTAGATGGATGATGCTGTGTCGAAACAGGAGATCCGCTTTTGCAATTTGTAACTTGATATTAACTGGCATAAATAAGATACTTATTCAGATTTTGTTTTAACATGACATATTATGATTGTTTCTTGGGGTTTTAGCAGATTAACTCTATTAAAATACTATCTCGTTTTTCTTACCGCTGTTTTCATAATTACTGCTCTATTTTCTTCTGTCAAATTAGAGATGAAGAGCCCGATTTTCCTATTTTCTAATAACTTTTTCACTTTGATATCCGACTGTAATAAGTAATAAAAGAATAAAAAATCTAATCCAATTATAGAATATATTGGTTATTACAACATGGTATGTATATGCTCAATCTTGATTATAATCAACTGAAATTGATTTGACTGAGCTCTTTGTTGCAAATAATTGATATGCTTCTGCTTGATTGATTTTCTTGACTGATTTTCTATTATGATCTATGGATAAATGCTAATGTTTGAGGTATTTCATATCAGACATATGATATATATAGGCAATAGATATTGTGCAAATAATGAATTGTTATCTATTGCCATTAACTATCTTTGTTTTTCTGGAACTTACATGATTGCATATATTTTTGAATTTCTATTTCAAAACATCAACAATAATAGCAAATGCCGGATTGTTTTGATATTTTGCCGATATTTTTCTTTCTTTTTTCTTTCGGTCTTTTTATTGTTCTCTTGAGCAACTCTTAAAGTTGGACGCCTTTTTATATGCCTTTTTTAGTCATTTTGATCATTTAGGTGATGAGTCTTGCGATTCATTTGTTCAGAGCTTGCATTTTTGCTTTTCAAAGATTTGGTGATGACGTTGTTTTAATAAGTATTTTGATCAGCCTACTATCTTTCAACTTATTATCGAATTTCATTTTTAGTATGGCTTGCGTTTAAAGGAACAATCATTCGAACTATAATATTCACAGAAATTCATTGACTATTCTAATATGGTCAAATATTGAAGAAACTGTAATAATCTGTGATTTTCGAAGCCTTAATGTTTTAATTGATGGATTCGCTACTTCTGGGAATCTATCATAGTTTTTGTTCTTGATGAAAATCTTTAATTACTAATTACTTTATACTTGTGTATTATTATAATATATTTTTTATTTCTTATATCTATTTAGATTAGATTAAGATTTTATACGAGATAGTATGTATTTATCATTATCTGGTATAATTCCGCTATGATAGGCAAACTAGGCGTCCTATATGAATCATATCTGTTTTCTCTCCGATCTTTTGATATGGTGGTTTTTACAGATCATATCGGGGTCCCCAATTGTAGGTAAGAAATACAAGATAAGAAGTCCCTTATTTACTATGTAGACCACTGGGAAACGTAATGAAATGAAGATGTGTAGATTTAACATCTCTTATTCCATATACAACTATATATAATTACGCTACAAGAGATTATATAAGGATAATATATTTGTGTGGCTTTGAAGCCTGAAAGATTTGGTAAAAATTTAATTTGATATAAATTCGTTCTCACTCATCTATAGTTGTGTCGTATTATAAAATATGATAATCCCTATTGCGTATAATCCTTACGCAATAAGGATGATGTTTCTGACGACGTGTACTCCGGACTTCAGTCTAGATCATCTAGATCTGCAATATGATCTTTATCAACATGTCCATATACAGCACGTGTAATAGAGCAAATTTCGAAATTCAGCGTGTACGAAATTGCGTTCGTACACAAAATAATAAATGCGTTACATAAATAAATAAGCAATCAACTAATTTTCTATTTTACTTTATCTCTTTCTTTTTTTATATGTTATCTGTGACACTTAAATGTTTAAATAGCTAAAATTAGTGGTATATTTATATATATTATATAAAAACAGATTAAAAACTTATATAATTGATATTAATATAATATAATTGATGTTAAAATGAATAAAAGTATTCAGTGTTTAGTACATAATGATTAGTGAAAGAAATGTGTCGCAAAGAATACTCGCCGATCGTATACCCGGTTGAAGATTGCCTTACTGATTATTATCGTTGATGTTCGGATGTGAATATTGGGGAAAATTGAATATCCGACGATGAGCTTTTTTTATTTTATTGTTGTAAACGATACAAATAGCAATCCGCTGATGGGACTGATGGGACATCCGTCACGTAAGAGAACAGTTGATTTAGTACTAAATACTGTACTAGAACTGAATTAAATGAAGTCCTGCTCGCTTTTATATACGGATTCTATTAGTAGTTGTTCGCAATTGTCCTTTCAAAACAAAGGAAAACAAAAGAACCCGCGATATGTCATCATTGCTAAGATATCGATGGCTTTGTCCGCTTGTGCAATATCATATTTGGTGCTCACCTCTTCTCAAGCCTCTCAAGCTACTAGCTGAGTCGGAAGATAAAGACACCTTATCGCATTTCAATATTTAACGATTCTGACTCAAAAGGCGCGATTGAAGACACTGCTAAAGTCCGAATAAAGTGAAAGTTAAGATATTGATAGTTGAAGAATTATTTTTTTTTAGAGAGTAGTTATCATAGAAATTTTCAATTTTCTTCTAGAAAGCACTTTTGATCTTAATTTTGTTGTAGGTGCTGTTTCTAAAAGGTTTAAAAAAGTATAGAAATATAGAAGTTATAGGAAAAAAATATTAAAAAAGAGGATATTAATTCAATCAACTTTATCCATTAAGTTGATTTCTTTATTTTTTTCTTTTTATTCCTTTCATTATCTCTTTTTCATCTTTTTTCCAAGACAGATATAATAATTATAGTGATATTTAAAGCCAATGCTGCGATTCTTGCAATTAAATAGAAGAGATAATTCAGCAAATCGTAAACATGATTTTTAATTATTCATAAATATAGAAATAATTTTAGTGCAGTCGCAAGATTGTACAAAATGATTGTGCAAAAGCTCTGTGATTTTCTGTGATCGTTCTGTGATCATTCTGTGATTCAAAATTACTAAATTGTTAAAATACGACGTTATTTATTTATTAAAAAATTTATTTAAAAGTTAGTCGGTTAATAAATTATCATTGTCTGTAATTTTATATTCTGTAATTTAAAAGATCTTTGTATTAGTACACGTACAAATAAATAACATTTATCCAATTTCTTGCTCAATAGTATCGAGAATTTTAAGAACAAATTTAATTTATTATATTACAATTGCATTAAAAATAAAATCAGAACGGTTTTGATTGCAGTAATACAATTAGTAGCGAATGATAAAACGTAATTATATAAACCATTATTTTTTGTTTCATTTTATTTTCCAACAAATTTTGATAACAGATATAAAATTAATAGATATAATTATCATTACTGGTCTTGTGAAAATACCTATTAACATTATGCTGTTTCATTTCAATATAGATATACTCCTTCAATATACTCCTTTTATATTTGGTGTGACATAGTGAATAGATTTTGCGTCTTATGACGAGATTAATAAAATTCTTGTATAATAATTTCATAAAAAATCACAATGATATGAGATGCAAGTACGGAGAAAGTATGCCTCAATACTCGAAAAGATATATGGATATTTCAACATGGACATTTTCAACTTCATTTTCAAAATCATTAATTCTGCCATGAAGATATCAAACAGTATTTCAAGATAGTAAAGTTAATAAAAAAAAGAGCTTTGGTATTTTTCGGTTATAAAACGTCCAATGCTGACTACGTGTATGCGATTAAAATCATGAAGAAAAATGAAATGATAAATAAGAATGACATTGTGGCATCGAACGCAATGCGATGACTTTTATTTACAATGTATATTACATGCAGCTTTTCTATTTCTTGCAAATTATCAGCAGCGTGTATTTAGTCATGGAATATATAATAGGTGATGATCTAAAAAATCTACTTGATGTTTGTGGCTATATAGAAAAGCTTATGTTTAGAAGAGCTTTTTACATGGAAATGTGTCTAACATTGGAATATCTCCATTGATATGGTATCATGCACAGAAATATAAGACCAGACCATGTAAAAACATGTTTTTTCACATGAAGAACACGTTAAATTCATAGATTTTAGATTCAATAAAATCTCATTAATCTTGCACATCTTGCACTTGAGATCTAGAGATATCAGAATTAGTGAATTGTATGATCTCTAGTCTGTGCATCAGAATATCCGGCTAGTTGCTTTCATTAACCTCATTTGTCCTTTGATTCCGGATAAAAATCTATCAACGAGTTGAATCTCGGTGAGTAGGAACATACTGATTATGAACTTGTTTTCTGTTTTACAGAAAAATTGCAATAAATCCAAACACATGTCATCGAATTCGTTCATCTCATTTGGAGCCGCGCATGAGGTTGTTATTCTTGGATATCTAGTATCATATATTTTCAATCGATGGAGGATTTACACTTCGAAGATAATAAGAGACATAATTTGAAGGAGATAAAAGCAATAGTGACAAACACATTGAGACTAGTTCGGACTAGTTCGGAAACTAGTTCAATACTTACTACGCATGCAAAGTGTCATCCATTATTCGAATTGTATCAAACGGAATGTAAAGGAAGAAGAAGATAAATCTACATTAAGATCGAAAACTCCGAAAATCAAAATAAGCGATCCATATCAGTCTAGTGAGCGTGTGCGCGATTTCATTTGCGATTCGGGGGAGAGGAAGTGAAACGGCGTATATTTGAAGCAAGTTTAATGATAATGCGAGAAATTTAGACAATCTGATATTTAGATTTGTATTTGAAAAGAAATATGCAAGCTATTATATAATTGCATAGATATTTCTCACTAAAAGATGTCTAAGTTTTATGCATACATTTTTTATTTTTTTTGTTGTTGCATGTTGTTGGATTTTGTATATTATTCAATAAAAATGGCTTTAGCTATATCTAAGAAATAAGAAATCGGATAATAACATTGTCGCTATGAAAAGCAAATTTGATGATAATATCTGTAGTATAGAAGAAAGAGATTATCGATGGCGGCATGTATCAAAAATTTGTAATCAGAGAAGCCGACGCGCATGTGCGTGTGTTTGGATGTCCAGAACAAAGGACAACCGCGAAAGAAACCGTTGACACTCACGAGACGACATGACTTGTCCAGATCGAATGATAATATGTAGCGATTGGCCGACAACTCTGAGATGTAGCACCGCTTTTGTGTATAAAAAGGACGACGGCAGAGGATGCGGCAGAGAGAGTGTGAGAGAGTGTGCAAGAATGACGCAGTATGTGACAGACAGTAGTTGAATAATTATAAAGTTGCGAAGCTATAGAGTCAGCTAGCCTATCGAGAGATGTTATATCTTTGCGAAGAAGAATAAAGAGCTTCTTTACTTATTATTCCATCAATCTGAAGCATCGAAAATAATTCATACTTAATAACTCCATCAAGATAGAAATATCCTACATATCATCCAAGTTTTCATGAATCGGAGATATGAATAAGAGATATGAAGAATTTGGAATGCTTTCAGCACAACGCGCTTTAAGAAATGATTTTAATTTTTCAATATAGATATACAGATTTCATACAGATATTGATAGGGAACTTTACTTTCTATAAATAATGATAATAATTTAACTGGAATTTTGTTCATTGTTAGATGTTTATTAAAAATATTTATACAGAAGAGAAATGATAGAACGCGGAATAATGGAATTACATTTTCATATACATTCCACGTATGGAATAATAAAACTAAAAACTTTAATATTTAATACATTGGCCACTGGAAGACCAAAATCTATTTCGAATCTATATGACTTTAGGCAAGTATTCGTCATTATTGACATCGGCATTTTCATAAAAACTTATTGATACGTACAGGACACTGCAATATTGTTTTGAAGTTCGATAGTTTAACAATGATATTATAATTCGATTTGTATAATGTTATCAATAATAATTATCGAAATAAATATCTAAATGATGTTCTTTTCATTTATCTATTCGGCTCACCAGTTTTATTCTATATCTCGAAATATGCATCTTTCAAGTAACATTCGGTGACTTTTTGTATCTTCATTATGTTCGTTAGACAATATAAAAATATAATCGAACATAACATAATAATGATGATATTAAAAAGTAATCCATGTCAGAAAAAGATATAAATAAGATTTTCACAAATTCAAGTTCAGAGAAAGAGAAAGCAGATAATATTAAAACCAAAGATATTAATAAAATTTTAAAATAATTAGTTCTAGAAGAATTAGAAAATATCTAAAACGATTAGAAGGATATGTATCTTTTGTTATAAGAAAAGTAAGCACACTCTAATCGATAAGTTAAAACAAAACGTGAAAAGAATAATAATATGTTGTTTCAATTGTCTCAAAATATTGCTTCGCCTAGATTGTTTATTATTTTGCGAATACCATAGGAAAGTATGATAATATTAAATAATTGTGTTAAAAAGAAGATATTTGTTACTCCTTGTATATATACTTATATAGTTATTAAATTAATTATGAACTATCATTAAATTATTATTAAATTCAATGGTATTATTATTATTAAATTTCTGTATTATAAATGAAAAACTATTTCAAATTACTTCTAAAATGTTATCTAATTGAATGAAGAAAAATGCCATATATAAGTGATGAAAATATGAGTAATATAGCAATCGCAATTAATATTTCTTTCAGTATAATTCCATTCCATGATGGATGATATGGATTTACATTCATAGAATTTCAAAATTTATTCTTAACAATATAAATAATAATAAAATAAATAATAATAAATAATAAATATATAAATAATAAATAATAAATATTAAAAGAAATCTTTCATGTTTGTCTATCTATATATTATCTTGCTATAAAAAATATATAACAAAAATTATTTAAAATAGAATTTATGTGTTTAAAGCAAAATTTGTGATTTTTATCGTGGTTATAAAAATTTGATCTCATTTAAATAGTTTTTATATATTAATAAAAAAATAATGCTACTTTTTCTATATAAAAATATCAAATAATTAAAAATAACTGTTAATATGCACAATGTTACTATTTCTTTAATCATTTCCAAATTTTCGGTTCTAAAATAATATAGAAATGGTAAGAATTGCGAATCTCATATATATCATATTGTTAACGCGCAACACTGTTATATATTTATTTATTGCCGGTTCGAGAGAGTGTGTTCAGTAAAGATGAGAATCGTTCGAAAACGAAACAACCTCCTTTAATCATCAAACAATTTAACAGTTACAATATCTGGATACTTGCTCTAATTAAATAACAAATGTGCGACCGTTCTGGCTTCTCGCAAGACATTGAGGACACTTTGTCGCTTGTTATGAGCGAACGATAACGATCTTTTTTTGTTTGCGACTTAATCCCTTGGCTTTGTGACTCATACTCGAGATAAGCTTTGATATAAGTTGTTTACGTCGAAAACATTTCAAAATCAAAGATGGCGCATATAATAATCCTTAACATACTGCCCGCCTCGTATCTGAAACGGAGATGACATCTTGATATACTTATAATAACAATTCCTCTCACGACACACGGTAACCATAAAACGGAATTCAAACGGAGTACAGAAAAGAACGGACTTCTACAATAAAGGTAATGAATATCGCCAACTATATACAACGAAGTGCGCATAAATGCGCACTTATTCTAAGGAGCTTTGCACTCCAACGCATTATTCCCGGACGGCACTGGTAATTTACAGATTTGAGCTATTGGTCGCTTATAATGAGAGCAAGCTGTACGTAAAGGCCACATGGACATGCTCATCCGAACCTGGATGCACTTGTACGACACGAGCCAATTCCCACCAAGAAGGGGGAAACTGCGAATTTCTAATAATGACTAAATCGTTGACTTTAACATCTGATTGTGGCTTTGATCACTTATTTCGAATTTGCAATGAATGCAAGTAATCCTTTGACCAAGAGCGCTAAATCTGCTCCTGCATGGCTCGCACGAGCTGTCATCGCGATAGCTGATTCGCATTAATTTCAAGTTCTGACTCTTCTAGTACTGAAACAAGCGGCTGCCCAATCAAAAAATGACCCGGCGTCAGCGCGGATAAATCATTAGGATCATCGCTGAGTGCAGTGATCGGATGCGAATTTAAGCATGCCTCAATTTGATATAGCAGCGTCGTAAATTCAGCCTTGGAAAGCGTGCGAGAACCGATGAATTGGCCGCAGATGAAATTTAAAACTTTTAAGTTACCAGCTTCCCAGAGTCCTCCGAAATAAGGCGCGGCCGGGAGAATAAAATGCAATGGCATAATGATATGATATATAATGATACACTATTATTTGTTAGAGCAACCTGCAAGGTTGAATCCAAACTCATTTCCTGGAAACTGGTCTGAAGTATCTGATTAGCACCATGAAAGTTCATACCATTATCACTGTACATGTGAGTCGGTAAACCGCGTCAACTTATAAATTGACGGAACACCGTTAGGAAACTGGTAACAGTGTAATCTTTCACATTGTCTAAATGAATCGCCTTTGTAGCAAGGCACACGAATAACGATACATAATGTTTGAGAGTCCTTTGACCACGTTCGAGCAGTCCTGCATAATCAACGCTAGTATGAGAAAATGGCGGCAAGGGATTAACTCGTGGCTCAGGCAAGTTTCCCATTAGTTGAGTTGGAATTTTTGCCGATTGATGTGCGCAAATCACACACTGACGGATATGCGCTTTAACGAGATTGCGACTGCCTGTAATCTAATATTTTTGTCTTAAATTGTGCAGCGTAAATTGCATATCATCATGAAGAGTAGCTCGATGCGCATGGTCTGTGAAAAGATCTGAGATGCGATGCCTCGACAATATGATAGGATGTTTTTCCCAATATCCGAAGGCGGCATTTTGCAACCGCCCGCCAAGACGGAATAATAAATTTCTTCCCAGCATAAGGTTCAATGCCTTTAGTGCACTGGATTTCGGATCGGCTCGTTTTTGTTCAATGCCCTTCATGCTTTTGAGCTTTCTAAACGAGTCGAAACCAACATTGGGTGGCTTCGCGCAACTCAGAAACATCTATCGGTAATTCCTTCCCGGATTGGAAATTTCTCTTTCGTTTCGAATTTTCAATAAATCTAAGAACGTAGGCTGTTACTTGGACTAGCCGAGTCCAGCCGAATGTCGATGATGCAATTCCCACTCGCTCGCACAATCAACATAATGTGCAGTAAGCTTTTGAACTTCTGTGGAAATTTCCTTCGCAATATTTGCATCGACTAACATCGCGGGATAACGTTTCGGCTAAGTAGTAGAGGCGTGCTTCAATCAAGGGGGGCGTTCCATCATAAATTATACGATGATAACCCGTCGCCGATAGCCCGCGTGAGAGGCTGTTTCAATCGACGGTGTTTTTCTTTGAAAAAACATGCCACGTAACATTTGATAACGAAGTTTGGATTTCGGAAACTTGATTTCCAACATAAGTGTTCCACTTTGATGGATGCTATTTTAATCATGCCAAGGTTATTGTTGAATCCGTCCATCCATAAATCGCAACATTCGACAAGGAAAGTGATTGCCTTGTCCATAAGAACAGTCGGCTTAACAGTATAACAGCGTTCAATTTGAGTCAAGGTATAGTTTTTACCGGCGCGACCTTTGTTTTGACATAAATTAAGCTTGCCTGAAAGTTAGTCGAAGAATGAATCACTCTCAAATCAACGGCAGCATAAGCACGATTCGACGCATCAACAAATCCGTGCATCTCAATGATTTTCTTTGTACTGGCCAGTCCAGCGTGAAATACGGACACATGCCAAATACGGCAGCTCAACCAATCAACGTTGCACTAATTCTTGCGGTATTGGGACATTCCAATCGCCCTTGAGCAACCAGAGCTCTTGCAACAAAATCTTCGCAGCAATAACGACAGACGCAGCCAATGAATCGTAGAGTTTAGCGATAAACGACAAGATTGAACGTCTTGTAGGAGCAGCCGTGACCGACGGAGCTATCACGAAACAAAAGGTATCTTCGCGCGGCAGCCATGATAACCCAAGAATTTTCAGCGTTTCATCTTTCGCGGGAAGATGATCAGCGAGCTCGTGTTGACTATTGAGAATATTGGAAATTCTAAAAGTTTTGATGAATTTGCGGCAATTTCGCAATTGAAATCCTCCTGCTTTCATTAAGTCGATTAATTGGTCTCTCAGTTCACGTAACTCGTGAATCTTATCGTCGAAGAGCGTATCGTCAATGTAAATCGAGCTCTCAACAATCGGAACAGTGGCCGGAAATAAGTGACTATCATCAATTGTAAGTTGTTTAAGAACCCGCATCGCTAGATATGAAGCAGATGATAGACCGTAACGATGCTAGAACGTAACGATACGAAATCGGAAGTGCTGCAGCGAAGAGGGGTCGTCAAAATATTCGCTGAAAGTCAATACATATTCTATCAAAATTTGACGGAACATTTTTGCGATATCCGTATATACATAACGCCACTGACGTCATCGAACTACTGTGGCCGGCAAATTTTGTTGCAGCTTTGGTCCGACCAATAGATGGTCGTTAAGCGAAGTACCGTTACAAGTTTTACACGAAGCGTTAAAATGACGCGTAACTTTGTAGTGCTGCTTGAATCTCGAACAACAACATGATGCGGCAGCATATAGACTGATTTGAACGACATGGCCGCATCCGTTATGAGCTCCATGTGACCGAGCTTAAGATATTCGTGAAGCAAATCGTAATATTGCTTGCTAATCTCAAGACTAGATTGCAATCTGCTCGTACGGGCAGTGGCTATCGGTAATGAATTACCGATTACTAAGTGTTCTTTTTGTGAACTCGGTATTACACTTCACCAAGCTCCGGACATCGAAAGCTTCCACAGAAGTGTGTAGCGTAGCACGTAATCCTCACGTGAGGTCTGAATTCGAAAAAAAAGCGATAGTGGCACGAGCGTGGCTTTTGATCCAGCTGGTGATCCTAGCAATGTGCATTTGGTAGCAACAGCATCAGAGATGATCCTTTATATTTAACTGTCTGTTTCACCAACAACATACCGATACACTCGAATATCAGCTATCCGGCTCGAAAGATCAAAAACAATGTTAATGCCCCTTCGATGATTCGCGCAATACCGTTTATATATTTATTTATTGCCGGTTTGAGAGAATATGTTCAGTGAGAGTTAGAAAACAAAAGCATTAGAAAACAAAACAACCTCTTTTAATCAAACAATTTAACAGTTATAATATTTGAATACTACTCGCTCTAATTAAATAATAAATTTACGACCGTTGCTTCTGGCTTCTTGCAAGACACTGAGGACATTAATCTTTTTGTAGCTTGTTATAAGCGCATTGTAACGATCTTTCTTTGTTTCGGCAACAATTGCGACTTAATCCCTTGGCTTTGTGACTCATACTCGAGATAAGCTTCGATATAAGTTATTTACATCGAAAACATTCCAAAACCAAAGATAATGCATATAAAAATACTTAACACATATATTATCTATATATTCAATAAATTATTACAGCCAAGATCTATTTTATGTAGTACTTAAATCGCTCTTTTCTAATTAGTAAATATAAACATAGTAAACATAGTAAACATTTTATGTAAACATGTATTCATTTTATTGAATGTAATATCTTAAAATTCAAATAGAAATAATATTTTTCTCTCTTTTTGACATTTCATGAAATTATCTTATATTGCGTATTTATGTGTATGCATATGTCTGCACGTGTGTGCAATTTTCATGTGTTTCATGTACATATATGTGTATATGTACATTATAAATATAAAAATAGACAAAAATATTAGATTATTAGATTCTATCTAATATAAGATAATGCTATCTGACACTTCAAAATTTTTTATATCTATATTATTTAATATTCAAAAACTGCATATTTTTTCAGAATTTAATTTCCTAAAACTTTATAAAATTATATAGTTAATGAATAATATGATATCATTGATTTTTAATTAAATTAGTTTCGGGATTATAATTTTTTTATAAACGCTATCTACAATTTTTGTGTTATTAGTAGTAGCATTTGATTTAATAAATTCTCTTTCTAATATCCTTTTTATATATTTTGTTTTTGTAATTTCATAATTTTGTAATTTGAGTAATTCAGCTGAAATTTTGTTTTTCTAATGATTTTATATTTATCTCTTACTGACATATAGAAAAGTTACTAGAAATTATGAAAAAAATAATTTTGTTATCCAATCTCCTAAAACTTAATTCATTTAGATATATTAAATTAAAGGTAATAACGTAAGATTTTGTATGAGTCATCTTTGGTTTTTGGAAAGTTTTTTGACGTAAACAACTTATATCAAGGCTTATCTCAAGTATGAGTCACAAAGCCAAGGGATTAAATCGCAATTATTGCCAAAACAAAGAAAGATCGTTGTCGTTTGCTTACAACAGACGACAAAGGATTACTGTCTTCAGTGTCTTGCGAGAAGCTAAAGGCAATGGTTGTACATTTGTTATTTAGAGCGAGGATCCAAATATTATAACTGTTAACTTGTTTGACGATTAAAGGAGGTTGTTTTGTTTTTTTTACTTTCATTTTTATTGAACATACTTTCTCAAACTGGCAATAAATAAATATATAAACGGTGTTACATGAAATTATTGAAGGCGCGTTAACAAATAATAATTACATTTGTAAACATTCTATATATTACTATTCATTTATTGTAAAAATTTCATTAAATCAAAATGGCCATGATATTGATTTAGTTTTAGTTTCAACGACACTTTCACTTGGGATATATTTATGTTTATTATATATTTTAATTTTTTAGCTTAATTTTCTGTATCTTATACGACGCCAATGCTTGCTATATCTGAATAAGTCTATAAAAATAAGAAATCGGGATTTTACAGAAGATTGTAAAAACAGATTTTTCTTTAAAAATGAAAAAGACTTAACTTTTTATTAAATTTTAACTATATTTTTATTGTTGATAATTCCTGATTTTCATATGGAAGGCTTATGGAAGGCTGCTATTCCGTAATGATAGTTGTTGAATAATTTCGTTAATTAGTTTTTCAATGTTTTGTTCAGAATGAAAATACTGTCTCAGATGATTATTAATTACTTAGTTCTATATTCTCATATAATTTACATGTGGTCTTTTCAAGTACTTTTCCATAATCTACATAAAATTCGAACAGAAATATGAAAAATCAAATTAAACGTTATATAATTAACAATATAGTAATGTATAATTTATGTATATAATTATACATAAAGTAATGTATAATTTAATATAAGTTTAATAAATAATATATATAATATTAGTAATAGTGAAGAGAAATAAATTTAATCTAACTTAATTTAACTTAATTTGATCCTAATCTAAACAGATTATTTTCTTGCTTTATTACTTATCTTATGCATATCATCTTATGTTATTTATGCATTATCAATCAATGGAATTATGTATACAATTTATATAAATTTTATGAATATAATAAATTAATATTAATATTAATATAATATACACCTATAAGTATGATAGATCTATACAATATCTTTCTTCTTTAAATTCTGGTACTAATTTTTAAATCTATAGTGTGCTCTACTGTATGACGAATGAAAAAGTTAAATCTTAATGGCATTTACGATAAAAATCATCGTATGTTGAAAATCGCTGGTTAGAATCTCTAGAAAATAAATTCTCTTATTGGATATCGGACGTTATATGTTAGAGTTATGTGAAACCAGCATAAGTATTCAAAACGAATACTGTCTGCATTACTTATATTCCTTGCTAGAAATTTTTCTTGCATAATTGGTTCATCGTCGCCATATGCCAAGAAACTGCTCAAGTCAAAATACTGCTCAAGTTAGACTACTAAGCATCTTACTGGCCCGATATTGAAGTTTCGGACACTTTAAAAGATTGGTAGAGCTCAACGGATTTGTTTGTGCCATACTTTCGGTTTTTTACTAGGTTTGTATCGATTTATATTAGATATATAATTTTTTCTTTTAACATACATGTAAAGCATATTATGTTTAAGAACTTGTCACATATATTTGGAATATTTTAATGCCATTCTTTTATAAAATTATAGGTTAAAACCACATGGTAGTAACAGCTTTTACATTTTTAATGATTAAAATCGAAAGAAAATTATATAACTTTATAATCTAACATGCCTGCACACAGTTAATAGTTTATTTAATAAAATATATATATATATATATATATATAATGATTATTTTATCAAATGTTAATTTAACAGCTTTTATCAGTTTGGTTCATATTTTTCTTTATATAAAGGAATCTGTTTATTTTGCATATTTTATTTTTATTTTCTTAACAATTTTTTTCATGATTTATTATTCTAGTTTATGTATTTATATTTATATATTTTATGTTTATATATTTTTTATATCATATTTATTTTATATTTCCATACTACTTAATCATTTATTCATTATTAAATCATAATGCTTATGTTAAATATGTTATAAATATAAAATAATGTATCATATAAATATAAGAGATGCCTAAAGAAAATTTTTATAAGATTTATATTATATATACATATGATTTATCTTGATTTATATATACAGGTATATTAATCTTATATATACAGGTATAGTAACATTTTACAATGCCACCAAAAAAGTCAATGGAAGAAACAGATCGATTGACGCGTATAGCAATTGTAAACTCTGATAAATGTAAACCTAAACGATGTAGACAAGAATGTAAACGATCATGTCCGGTAGTACGAATGGGAAAACTCTGTATAGAAGTTAATCCAAACAGTAAAATAGCTGCTATTTCAGAAGAACTATGTATCGGATGTGGTATTTGCGTTAAGGTATAGCAGAATTAAAATATGTATATATATACATATATACATATATATATATATATATATATATATATATATATAAAAGATGTATATGTGTGTACGTATACGTGTATATGTATACATGTATATAAAACAATATTTTTTAATAAAATAATTAAGATATGAAGATGGCATAGAATACATGAATTAGTAAAAAACAATAAAAAAAACTTAGATTGCATATGATCCCAACTATGCTAAATTATAATTAAATCTAACAATATGTGAAATTGTATTTATTTTGGATTAATTGGATTAATTTAATTGTTTACAATATATCTTAAATATATATATTATATGCAATATATATTAAACTTTCTACTTTACTGTTGGTAAAGACTGAGAATCTGATTGAAGAGAATCTGTTTTGTGAAATAGAATATTTTGATTAAAATATTTTATATAGTAAAGAGAGTAAGTATTGAAATATTTTTATAACTATAATTAACTTAATAACATTCTTTATAATTGAAATATATTATATTAAACAAAATATACATTATTATTTATTTTTAATATAAAAATATTATATTTCTCTGTATGGAAAAGCAGTTGATGATAAGCAAATTCTAATTGTAATCTATTTATTTATAATTATGATAACATTTTTTTATAGAAATGTCCATTTGAGGCAATATCTATTATTAATCTTCCTAGTAATTTGGAGAAGGAAACAACGCATCGTTACTCAAAAAACTCATTTAAACTACATAGACTTCCTATACCACGTCCTGGCGAAGTCTTAGGACTTGTAGGAACTAATGGGATTGGTAAATCAACTGCTCTTAAAATTTTAGCTGGCAAGCAGAAACCAAATTTGGGAAGATTTTCTGTATGTACTCACATTTTTTATATATGATTCTTTATATATTCTGTATTCTATGTGCGCATGTACACATGCGTATATACAAAAATACATATACATGAACACAATATATATGCATATACATATGCATATATGTATATATATAAATTTTAATCAATAAAATATAAATGATAATATATAAAGATCTTATATGAATAGGATCCACCGGATTGGACAGAAATTCTGAGTCATTTTAGGGGTAGTGAATTGCAAAATTATTTTACTAAAATTTTGGAAGATGATCTAAAAGCGCTTATTAAACCTCAATATGTTGATCAAATTCCTAAAGCTGTAAAGGGTACTGTACAACAACTTTTGGATAAAAAAGATGAATGTAAAAATCAGATGGAAATATGC
This sequence comes from Eciton burchellii, assembly GCA_020341155.1. Lineage (NCBI taxonomy): Eukaryota > Metazoa > Arthropoda > Insecta > Hymenoptera > Formicidae > Eciton > Eciton burchellii. Next base: position 676,813 of record JAHMML010000072.1, read on the forward strand.
AAGATGCTTGGTAAATATTGATTCTTCTGCTTTTTCTTTTCTTTTTCTTAAAAAGTTGATAGTTTTTATATATTTGATATTTTTGCTGATTTTTTCTTTTGTTACTTATTTTTTACATAGATTTATTACATATACGTGATCGAAGTATTGAAGCACTTTCTGGCGGTGAGCTTCAGCGATTTGCTTGTGCAATGGTGTGCATTCAGAATGGAGATATTTTCATGTTTGATGAACCTTCCTCATATTTGGATGTCAAACAGCGTCTTAATGCTGCTGTGACTATTAGATCGCTCATTCATCCGGACAAGTAAATATTAATTTCATGAGAATTATCAATTTTTACTCATTCTTAATGTACATATTATCTGATTTGATGCCAGGTTCATAATAGTGGTTGAACATGATTTATCAGTTTTGGATTATTTATCTGATTTCATTTGTTGCTTATACGGTGTTCCTGGGGCATATGGAGTAGTTACTATGCCTTTTTCTGTAAGAGAAGGTATAAATATTTTTCTCGATGGATTTGTTCCTACGGAAAATTTACGATTCCGTGAGGAATCTCTTGTATTTAAAGTAGCAGAAAGTGCAACTGAAGAGGAAGTGAAACGTATGAATCACTATGAATATCCCGCGATGACAAAAACAATGGGAGGTTTCAAATTGAATGTTGAAAAAGGACAATTCACCGATTCCGAGATACTTGTTTTATTAGGAGAAAATGGAACTGGTAAAACAACATTCATTAGAATGTTGGCTGGTAATTTACCACCAGATAATGGATCAGGTAAACATGATAAAAATATATATAAATATAATATCTTAATAAATATAAAAATGTTTTTTTTATATTAACAAATAAAAATTAAAATATGATGGAATGTATATTGTAATAATTCAGTTCATAGTAGTATATATTTGCTAAATTTCGATTTTGTTTCGGATCTTCTTCGGAAAGATTAAAGATTAAAGAAGATTAAAGAAGATTAAAGAAGATTAAGTTTGATCTATGCATATATATATGCGTTTGCTCGATGATTTTTTAACTATTAAACTTATTATATAACTTGCATTATTACATTCGAACATCTGTGTTCGAAAATATTTCTTGATTTTAAGAAGTTATGATTTTACCTAAGATTTTTTACTCAAGATATAGAATTACCACTTTTATTTCAAAGTTTTAATTAAAAGACTTAATTGAATATTACACATCTTTATTGAATTGAATGAATTTAAGGAAAGTTAATATAATAAATAATAACTTTCTTATTTTAAGTTTGTATTATTCTTTATTTTACATGGATTTGCTATTAATATTATTACTAAATTAATTATTATTGATTAATTAATTATTAATACTATTATTAATTTTGATATAGTTAGATAATGTTTTATATTTATCTGTAAAATAAGATAGATAAAATTGTTATTTTATAGAGAGTATTCCTCAACTGAATATTAGTTATAAGCCACAAAAAATAAGTCCCAAATCTCAAGGTACTGTCAGACAATTATTACATGAGAAAATTCGAGACGCTTATGTGCACCCACAATTTGTGACGGATGTAATGAAACCTTTAAAGATTGATGATATTATGGATCAAGAAGTACAGAATCTTTCTGGCGGAGAATTACAGCGAGTTGCTTTAGCTCTTTGTTTGGGAAAACCAGCTGATGTTTATTTAATTGATGAACCCTCCGCATATTTAGATTCTGAGCAACGTTTGGTTGCTGCTAAAGTCATCAAAAGGTGTGTATTAAATATATAGACATAACATATTATAAACATGATATGTGTAAATATATTTTATAATATTTCTTTAAAAATATAGTCATTTGGATAATATTACATTAAATTTACATTTTTTATTTTAAAAGTTATTATATTATAATATATTTAAATGAAAACTATAAAGAAAGGATCTTTATATTTAGATTCATACTACATGCAAAGAGAACAGGATTTGTAGTAGAGCATGATTTTATTATGGCCACATACCTAGCTGATCGTGTAATAGTGTTTTCTGGAACGCCGTCTTTAATGACTACTGCTCATAGTCCTCAATCTTTGTTAAATGGTATGAATAGATTTCTGGAACTATTGGGCATCACTTTCCGAAGAGATCCTAATAATTTTAGACCGAGAATCAATAAGAATCAATCTGTGAAGGTAAATATAACTTTTAATGTATCTCTCTCTCTCTCTCTCTCTCTCTCTCTCTC
>JAHMML010000072.1:679058-704764 GCA_020341155.1 Eciton burchellii
CTCTCTCTTCTCTCTCCTTGCATCTCTTCCCTCCCTCCTACCCCCTTGCTTTTCCTTTCCCCTTTACTCCTTTTTCTCCTTCTCTCCCTCACTCTCTCTTTTTTTCCCATCCCTCACCCTTCCCTATTTATTACAATTTGATATTAATGATTCATTAAAATTTTTAAATCATTAACTTTCCTATTATTGATAACATAAGATCAATATATAGTCAATTATGAGTTATATAATATCATAAAAGAATATTTATAAAACTTTTTTGTAATTTATATATATTCGAATAATTTAATTAGTAACATATATTTTACCTTTTCTTTTTCACTTAATACTAATAAATAAAAATAAAATTTGTAACAATTTTTTTTACAAATTATATGAATCTTTTCATTTATCCATTTTTTTATCCATTATTATGGATGATAATAGATAAATGCTGATTTTGATAATAATAAGAATTTAATAACTAAAATAAATTTATTAAAATAGATTAATGAATTCAGTAATTTATTATCGAAATTTCTTACATGATTTTTTTTAACTTTTATAATCTTTCAATTACTATTAATTGGTCGTTATATTGCATGCTTTGTGCTTAAATTTTGGGAAAAGATTTACATATTCAATATACATATTCGCATATGCGAATATATATATACATACACACATATATGTGCACTATGATAAGTCTCAATTTTATATTAAAAAGAATGTGATATATTTTTTTATTTATCTTTTTTATATTTTTTATTTATCTTCACAACAACATTGTAAAATGCATACAATATTTTTTTATTCAAAGTTATTCAATATTTGTTTGAAGTCAATTACAAAAAAAATAATTTATTTTAATAAATAAATAGTTTGGTAATTTTATGCTAATTATTATAATATAATTGCTAATTATTAGCATATAGTCATGCTAATTATTGTAATTAATTATCGCTAATTAATGTATATATAACTATTATATTGTTCAGAATAATAATTGTAACCAGATGTGTGTTTTAAAAATAATGCGGTATGAATAATATTATATAAAATATCAAATTTCACTTGAATTTAATATACAGCAAAGTCTTTTTATAAGTTTTATATTTTTTCTGTAGATATTCTTGTAGATATTTTGTTATTCTTGTATTAGTTATTCTAAGTTTTTTCATAAATAAGAATTTAAAAATGTTTCGTTCGATAAAATTTCTGGTTTTTCTGATCAATTAATCAAATAACCTTCAAGTTTTCTCTTAATAAATTACAATTGATTGTGATGAATTGGTAAGATATTTGTCACTTGTTAATATTGAGATGATTACTATGTGCCTCAAAATTAGTAATTTTAAGAGTAAATCTTATGCAATATTTTAGCATAAAATGTAATATCATAATGTTTAAACCATAATAGTCTTTAAATGAGAACCGATTAAATTTTAACAATTCAGCTCTATCATTTCTATGTTTCATCATAAAATATTTAATTATTCCAGATTTTTAATTATTTAATTATGTATGTATAAATATATCACATATAAGAAAAAATAGATTCTTCATGCAATTATTAATACGATAATATTTAATATATTTTAATTTTAATATATTTATGCGATAATTTTAATTGTTAAAGAAGTTTTGTTCATGGAAGCATCTATATATATGATATTTGATATCTTATATGATATTTGAATATATTTGAATACGCAGATTTATAGCTCTGTCATTGATGACTTTAAAATCACATCTCATTCAAAAAATATTAACTTTGAACTTCTTCTCATATTAAAATATTTGTCATAGAATGTTCTAGAATCTGCTCTTAAAGTTATCGTTAATAATAGAGGAACATCTTGTATACATATGATATTTTCTAATAATTATGATAAAACTGTTATTAACTATCTCTGATCATGTATGATATATATGATAAACTCATTTTTAACATCCATATAAGAACCATTCTTGAAAATAATTTATTATCAGGAGATAGTTTCTTAAATAAGTTTACATGTGTACAAAACATTTTTATTGTTGTCTGATTACGCTTAAAATGCGCTATGATTATTTAAATCAAACAAAGCAATGCGAAAAAAGGGAGTTTTTGAACAATAACAAAGTTTCTTATTATAACTGAAGTAGGAAAGTAGTACTAAAATTGGACTAGTGCAATTGAGGAAAGCAATAGAAAATATAAAATATAAAAAGCAATAGAGAATATAGAATAGAAATGTATTATTTATGAATATAACATTTTATACATAATAAATTTATGAAATTTTATGAAGTATTCGATTTATAAGTTCATTGAAGCTAACTGTTTTTGTAATAGATTTTCAGCGAATAATCTTAAATCATAACATATTGTATGCATTTTATAACATTCTATTAAAAGATAAATGAAAAGACGCATTATTTTGTTTAGAAAACAAAACTGACTTATATCTCTTTTATTAGACCGCTTCTATATTCAGAAAATAAAATTAGATTATATTATTTCTGAAATTAAGCAATTTATTTGAAGTATCTATTTTCTACTTTACCTTACCAAAAAAATAAACTAATGTTTAAATATTGCACTTTGTATATATGCGTAAAGGAAATGATATTTATGATGTTTATATTTACGTGAGTAGTATATTTTCTTGTATAATAAATGTTTATAAATTTATCATTTAGATACTTTTGATAATACTTTTAAGTAAAATGTCAAATCAAAGATGTAATAAATATTTTATTTCCTGTTTACTTTTTATATTTTAGAAAAATTAAGACTTTAACATTTTAATTAATTATTTATTTTGCAGGATTTGGAGCAAAAAAAGGCTGGACAATATTTCTTTTTGGAGGAGTAAAATATATAAAGCTATGTGCAAGTTGAATAATATATAACATATAACATGTAATATTATTAAGAAAGCTTTTTAATCTTTATACTCTCTAAATCTAATAGAAGAAACTTTATATAAATGTTTATAGAAAATATTAATGATATATGTTTTACGACGATCTGGAATATTATTTAATAGAATTTCAGAACATCAAATATCAATAAAATAATACATTTGACAAATAATTAGAGAATTAAGTAATTTGAAACAAAAGAATTTAAAGCAAAACAATGAAATTCAAATAGTCATGATCAATAACTTCGCAAAAAATCATTGAAAACAATTCAAGGCCCATTTCAAAGAGCAAAACTTTTAATATCATAATACAATGATATTAAAATCATTCTTGAAGATAATTTACCAAAGACAGCATAAGTTTAAATAAGCTTACATATATGTATGTTAGATACAAAATATATTTTTAAATTAAATATTGCAAATTTATAATTCTATATGGATGATAAAAAATTTTTTTAAGATATTTTATATGAAACAAAAAATTTAAAATTTCCGTTTTAAAATTATTACAAAATTTAATCTATGATTTTGTTGCATAAATATAATATCCTAAAATAAATAGTACATTTTTCATAATCGCTGCTAACATCAATATTAATCAAAATACATTATGGAGGAATTACGTGATTGGACTTACATTTTATATGCATTTTATTTATGTGCATGTATGCAATTCTGATTTTAATTCTGATTGAATACATGAGATATACTTGGATGATATATTAAGAAATATCCAATGATAATAAATATATGTGAATCTATTTTAGGAAATAAATCATGAATCTTTTTGTACTCATTTTAAAACGAAAACTTTAAACTTTGCATTTTATATAAAATATCGTAGAAGAAAATTTTCATTTCTTTATGAAATAATAAATTAATGAAATTAAAAAAAAATATTTTATATACTTTTACTTTTTAAATATATTTAGGAAGTTGTTTTCCGGCAGTAAATTATGTTGAAATTAATTCTTATATGGATGTTAAAGTTTGAGTTTTTCTTTTTGAAATAAGCTTTGAATTACTGTTCGATGATTTTTCAATTTATTTAAATTACAACTATTTTCATAAATAGTTACAATTATTTGAATTAGCCAAAAATAAATTTTTGACTTAAAAATGTTTATCATTCATAATTTTGTTGCAACAAATACTTTATGTTACAAAAAATATATAATCTATAATTACACATATTTACGAAATACTAAATTTTATAGAAAAATAAAATTACTCATATTATGGAAGAATTATGTAAGCATTGTAAATACCGAAATTTTACGCAGGTATATCTATCGAGCAACTTATATAATCCATTCATATAAGAGAATATGCATGATAAATATAAATTTTATTTAAATAATAATGAGTTTCGATTAAATCAAAGAAAACTTAAATCTAGATATTATTAATGATTTTTTATAAAAGAAAGAAACTTTATAAAAGAAATCTTATATATAAAATATATATAAAGTATTAAAACATTTTTTTATATATTAAAAATTAAAAATATTGATAGAAATGATTATTCATAAAAAAATTGAAACCATTTTATATATTAAACAAGAAACGTGAAGTAAAATAGGAAGACAAGAATATCGAAACTTTTTCCAAATATTCAAAAGTATTTCATGGTTTCGAAAGATTATATTGTTCAATATATCTTAAGGTAATTCAATATGTCTTAAAGTATTGTTACAATAGTAACAATAATAGTATTATTGAATTATATGAATTATTTAATATAAATGAAGTTTAATTATGCACTATATATATGTATTTCTTGTCATATTTTTACAATAGATTATAAGCTGTTCACATCGTTTTTCCTTAACAAATTATGTGTCTTGTATAATGAAAAAATCTTAATATTTTAAATATAGTATATATATTATATAGTATACACATATTCATGTATGGTATATGATAGAATAACATTAAAAAATAAGTTATATATGCTTGCATGCGCACATTATTTTCTATATATGCATATCCATAAATTACTAAATTGGTTCTTATTTTGGATTAAAGAAAAGAGGCTTAGTGATTTCTATATCCGTTTTAAAGAAAGGCATAAAAAAAGAAGACAAAAAAAAAGCGCTAAAACAGAATACATGCATTTGATTTCATGGTGGAAAAATATATAAAAAATATAAAATAAAAAGAATGTAAGTAGACAAAAACAATTTTCATAAAAGTTGTCATATCAGGAAGCAGTATCAATGTAAAAAAAATATTGAGAAATATTTCATTATATGTTATAATTGTATTATCTCAGAATAAAAATATTTAAACAGAAAAATAATATTATATAATTAACATATTTAAAATATTTCTATTAAAAATTCATCAATAAATAATCGAAAAATCTAGAGAAGCATATTTCGTTATACCACTTTAATATTATAATATTTTATATTTATTATAATTTAAAAACAAAAAACAATTAATAAAAAATGAAAATATAATATTTTTAAAATATAACAAATATACAATATTATAACACTATATATACAATATATATAATGAAATATATTTCTCTATACTTTTTTATTATTTAAATGATATATTTTATGACTATATTTTCTGTCATAATTTTTGTATAATATTTTTTATGTATTATTAATTATATATAATGTAATTGCTTCTTTTGCTTCAATTTTTTTATATATGCAGATAATATAAAATATTTTTTTACACTTTTCCGATATTGACATTATTCTCTGATATCATAATTTTTATCGAACTTTTTTGAGTTATATTTATTTACATTATTACATTATTACATTTATTTACATTATTTGCGTTTTATTTTTTTGGCAATGTAATAAAAATGTAATAAAAATAGCAATAAAAATAGCAATAAAATTTTTCCAATAATATCCATATGGCAGAGCATTTTTTAAATTAGCAATAGAGCAATTTTGATTAAAATATCGAATAAAATATTATTTCGAATTCAATATTTAGATGTTTTTTAGAATTTATTTTTACATTGTAATGTTTAAAATACTTTTAAATTATATATAAACCTTCTGATCTTTAGATTTTTAGAAAGTATGTATCAGAATATGATGTTCATCATTTTATATATTATTTAATTTAATATATTTCTAAATATATATTTATATAAAGCGTCTCACTTAATTTTAAACAATTAGACATCTGGATATCACAGATTAAAAAAAAATATTTTAATACAAAAGTTTTATGACTTCGAAGGGAATATAGCCATTTATTTATAGTTATTTAAAGATCATGAAAAAATTACCTTCAATTTATAAATAGAAATTTTTCATTGTATATTGTTCTAGCTTGTCTCAGAAGCTATGATCAATCAATATACTATAATGAAATATATTTTTATTATACTTTTTACTTATACTAATTATACTTTTCGAGTTATAAAGTTTGAAATTTACAGCATTATTCGTATCATCTAAGTGAAAATTATGTGATTGAATTTATATATGTTGTGTGCATGCTTGTATCATGCGTGCATGCGTGTACATGTTCGAATTTCGTAAAGTAATGTTCGAAAACCTATTTAATAAAAAAAATATTTCATTATAATGATTTTAAAAGCTTCCGAGATAAACTAAGAATATATAATGAAAAATAGGGGTTTTTGTTTAAAGAGGCATGTATAAATATCTAGATGAGTCAAAAGAAGATTTAAAAAATCTTGTGCATTTTCTTAGAAAAATAAAAAAAAAATAAGAAAGTGTTTATTCTATTATAAATGATATTTTTTTTTATTTAATATATAAATTTTATTAAAAAACAAGATAAAATGAAGATAGAATTATTATTTAAATTATATAAAATCATAAGTTAATTATATTTTTAAAAACAGTATTTTTTATGACTATGCTATCTGCACAAAACTTATAAAATAGCACAAACTTTATAAAGTTAAAATATAGATTTCATACTTGATGTAGTTATTTTCTAAAACATTACATTTGAATAATAAGCTAATCAAAGTTAAGATAACAGTTCTTTAGTATAAATTATGTTTTTCGTTTCGTTTTTTGGCTGAAAAATTAATATAATTATGTGCATCATAAAAAAATGCCACTTCAAGAACTAGCTTTTAGAGTCTAGAAAAAGTATATAAAATTGCAAATCAGTTGATCTAACGAGCTTCCAAATATATTGATTACACATTTTGAGAAAAACGTGTTTGAAAAGTTTCACATCAATTTCTATTAAGAAAACAAAATATTTATATTGCATCTTCATAATTCTTCATAAAACAAACTTATGGATGTTTTCAGAAAGTCACTGGTATATTGGGAATTTTTCTTTTCTCTTTATTTTGTTTTGCTCTGTTTAGCATACGTATCTCCGTTTAAAGCGCGCGGCTCTCATTTACAATTATGTATATATTCATATCTGCTTATATTACTTGAAGTATTTGCGATAATGTCTGTGCATCTTCGTTAAATGTACATGCGACAATATACGCAGTTAAGGACATGATGGAATTGATATTGGCGCGCATATAACAAATATTTTGAAATCGAAATCTTAAGCGTTTGTTTAATAAAGTCTATTTTTCTATCACAGATTTTACAACAAATATCATTGAAATAGCAAAATGTTGCATTATTATAAAATTTAAAATAGTATTTTATAAAAAAATATTTTATAAAAAAACTTTTCTTAAATTGATGTAGTAGTTTCTTAAATTCTTATATTTACAACAATCTCCAGGTATAATAGTTTAATTTTTATGTTTTATATGATCTTATCAGGTATACTTTTAATTTTAATTTACATTATGTATTAAAATTCATTGATCGTTTCATAATACCTAAATCAAATAATATAATAAGCAAATAATATAAGCGTAATGGTTTTTTTTAGAGAATATAGTGAGCATATACAATTTAAAAGACAATTGCACTATTATCATCAATTTCTTTTTTAAACGAGATATTTTGTGTAGCTCGAGGCAAGTTTTCGAAGAAAATAATTGTTATATCTGCAAATATAATGAATATAATGAATATAATTGTGAATATAATTTATAGAAATGCTTATTTCCACTTTTGTTAAAATATTTCGTAAAATATTTTTGAAAATAAACGCAATTTATAAGTCTTGTATATATATATACAATCATATATACAATATATATATATATATATACATATATATATATATATATATATATATATATATATACATACATACAATCATATATACAAAATTGTATATATATACAATTGTATATACAATCATATATATATATATATATATATATATATATATATGACACACATATATATATATATATATGTGTCAATATATAAGAACATATATTGAATTAAATAATATAGATTATGATTAAAATTAAAACGTAATATACGCTTTTTAAAACGTAATATAAGCAAAAAGATATATAATAATTTAGAAGTACAAGATTTAAGTGTAAATATAATATGATATAATATAAAAATATCTGAAACTGAACATTTTATTTGATATTTTAATAAAAGTCGTTATAGCTCCAATGTAGTAAATATTGTTTCGTAAAGATTAATAGGACGAAAAATTTTATTGCTATTTATGGAGAATATATAGTGGGCTTTATGTTTTTGATATAATTTATAATTTAATTGAATATAATATCTATTAAATTTATTGCATTCAATGATTAAAGATAATCGAATTTTTTATTAACTTCTTAGTTACCGTGAGCCTAATCTCATAATCAATATGAGCTTCTCCGCGGAGACTGTCCGAAATTAACATCAAATCACAATCGTTATATGGTTTTCCATTATGCATTTAGAATATTAAGATAAAATTACTTTAATAGGTTCTAACATTTCCATATATTTTTATAAAATGCGTTTGCAAAAGTATAGAATATGTTTTTTAATAAAAAGATTTGAAAAAAATTACAATGGCATAGTATTGTGGGTAAATCTATTCTACAAAGGAAAGGAAGGAAATAAGACGAATATTAAGAAACTTCGATGAGAAAAATATAGTTTAATATATAATGAATAGATTTACACAATGAATAGCGATTAACTGAAGATAAAAAGTTTTCCAAATGCGTTTATATGTTTATATTATTTTATTCGAGCTTATATCCTACTTCAGCGGTATCAAGAAGCAATAGTTCTTCGCGCATTAAAAGACAGTCGATGTTTCGACAAAAAGAGTTTTAATTAGTGATTAACAATTGCATAGACATTAATTCCGACAAGTAGCCATTTCTCTTTTCATGCCACTCTAAATTGTCGATCATGCACACATTTTCGTTAAGCTTTTATTGGTTTTACAATATGAACATAAATATTTTAATAATTAATAATGTATTTATATGATATAAGCCATTATAGTACTATACCATTCAAAAAGATGACATAGATAGAAATCACTATAATAGCGTACAATAGTTAAAAAGTTAGTGAGATCTGGTAAGATATAATATAATTTAATAGATTTTTAACTACAAGAAAAAGAATAAAGACAATGTTATGTATCAATTATATAATTTCTTTGATCTCATGATTTAAATCTTTTGGACTTTTTTCATGGCTGCTTGAAAAGTATATGTATCCATATGTATTCTTCGTTGATAAACTGATTTAAAAGAAATATATTATGACTAAATTCAACTTGTTAAATAATTTGATAAAGACTTGAAACTTTTAAGAAAATTTGTGAGTTTGTAATAAGAACATGCATGGAAATGGAAGGAAAATATTTTTTATAAAGATGAAGAATTGGCGGGATTATTTTTTYTTTTCACATTGCATGTATAGAAGCAATAAATCAGTCATGATACAAAATTGTTTATATTCCAAGAATAATTAAATTTTCGACCTAATATTTAAGATTTTTATTTAATATTGTATATACTATCCATTCTATAAATATTCTTTTTTTAATATCCTGAATAATAATGCAAAATTTTTTTATTGATCGATAAATATAAAAATATTTTTATTATAGAAAATAGAAACAATAAGATACTATTTTTTATTAATATATATTATTAATATAATACTATTATAATAATATTATAATATTAATAATGTTAAAAAAAATATATTTTTCTATTCTATTTTTCAAATCAGATTTGTTTTATTTTTTTCAAAAATAAATTTCTTAACTTAAGCGATGTAAATAACAATGAAGATATGATTGAAAATAATCATACTATATTATTAGAAAACAATGTTAATAATCGATATAAGTATCGATTATGTTGAGAAAAAATTATATTGAAAAGCTTTCAAGTTATAAGAAATAAATAAATTGAAATATTTATACTTCTGCATCTATCTCTTAATCTATATCTTTAATTCTTAATACAGTACAATTCTGAAATTGATCGTACTCTATATTTTTTGTGCGAGATCTCTAATGATATATTTTGATATATTTTCTATTATTCTATATTTGTTCAATCTTAGTATTTAAACGATTCTTATCACATGATTTTATATGATTTCCAGCAGTTTTCGGTATCATTATGTGGACGTGATTTCCCTCTTTCAGTAATTACAGAAGAATTGTTGTCATAACAAATATCTATGGAACGATAAAATTAAATCGAGGAATGCTAGCTTGTCTGAAGAATGAAAATTTAAATGAAAATTTTAGAGAATTTTGTAGAATAAAAAAGTTTATATACAAAAATAGAAAACAACGAAAAGAAATATAAAATATAATAAAAGATATAGGAAGGATATTTACAATTCATTCAGGAAAAATGGTTAAACTCAGAAATTAAGAAAAAAATCACAAAATTAGCATGTGTCATCAATTATAAGGAAAACATGAAAGATGTTGATCGTGTAATCTGGTATCTATTGTATTACTAAAAACCAATAACCCCTCAAGGTTATCTAATGATATGAGACAACACAAAATAAATATAACACAAAGAATAATCGGATAAGGCATCGGATAAGTTAAAAATCCAAGAAAAATGCAGAGTTTGCGAGAAAAAACTCCATAACTTTTATATATATTCTTCCTGTAAAGTTTTATTGCACATTGGAAATTGCTTTGAATTTATCACATTTAACCCAAATATTAATTTATTAAATAAACTTATTTAATAAATAAATTTTTATAATCTTTTTTTCTATCAAAATTAAAATTATGATAAAATTAATATGGTTTAATATTGTACATTGTTGCATTTACATTGTACAACGGATAGTGATAAAGTTTCCTTGAACCAACGCATTCGTATATATCAATCCTCTCTTTACATGACAACATAGTTATAGATAATAGACATTCGTCGCGCATCCAAAGGTGGCCGTATTATGGCAACAATTTTATAGTGAATAACAATAATCATATAGATGGCTAGTTCCGAGAAGTGTCTATCTTTTTTTACTCATGCTAGACTAAATTATCGATCGCGCATATATCAATCTTTTACCTATATTTCTATATTTTGGCTATTTTGCGAAAGTATTAACCTCTGAGGTATGCCCTTTTTCATTCTGTATCTCCTTTTGACAAGAGATCGGCAGCTGAGCCCCATTCATTTGATAACAATGTTTTTTGTTGAGGTGCTGATTGATCGAGGTCCTTTCTTCTACTTTACTAATTAGATAACAATTATTAAAATATGTATATAATTTTCTCTTTTTCTTTTTTCTTTTAGTCTGTTGGTATAGGCTCTGAATTATTTATATAATAAATAATTAATGAGTCTTAGTATGCTCCGTAAAAATCCTTCTTGTTTTCTGTGTTGTGTTCCGCTTTACGGGAATACAAGCGATACAGTTTTTAATAACTCTATCTATTTTTTAGCGCATGTTTATAAATCAAAATTCTTTTAAAAGTTTTATAGTCTAAATAAATCTATTTTTCTTATTCTAAAGTGGTTTTTTTAATGTGTTTTTTATGTGTTTTTTTCGTGAAAATATATCCATCTGTATTCGCTTTCAGAATCATGAAAAGCAAATCATTATTACAATTCTTATAGAAAATGTCCTTTCGCAAAACTATCGTAGCTTCTATTTATAACTGATTCGATAACTAGTTTTAAAACTCTATTATCTCGTTGCGTATTTGATAATTATGCTATAAGATTACTATTATCTTTATAATAATATAAATTTAAATAATATAAATCTGTATAATAATATAAAGTCAAGAATGTTAAAGCATTTTTTAAATCTATGCTTAATTTGATAGTTTACTTAAATTTCTGTCAGCAAACGCAGATTTTTGCGGTACTGACATACGGATATTTCACATTTTAATATGATATTTTTAGTATTTTTTTATTTTTATCCTTCTTTATCAAATCTTCTATCTCATTTTTTATTTGTCTATTGAATCTGTAATATTATTAGTTTTAGATTGTTGCCAATCATCTACTTCGCATATGTTCTCTTTTAAATTTATATTAAATGTCTTTGGCACTTTGTAAGTTTCGAACGAGTTCACTATCTTATTAATACGATCTTTTCTTGTTATTACTGCATTATTTTTATTTAATCCAATATTCGCATTAATAAATTTGAATTCAATAATAAATTATAATTCATGCATATATTTGAGATTAGATGTATTGTAAATTTCATTATCACATCAAAAGCAAAATTTCTTAATGTTAATATGCAGTCTCTACCTAAATTTTTAAACGAAATTACCGATTGAGTGAGCAATGGAGATTCTCGTTTAATATAGTTTTCTATTTTTATTAAATAGAGATCACTTCCTGTATCTAATAACGCTACCATCGATCTTTTATTAATATTTACAGTTTTACATATTTTTTGATCGCATTATATTATAATTTCACATCCGTTGCTTGATATATTCTTCTTCTTTGCAATGCTATATGATTAAATTCTGCTGGAAATACTTGGTTTTCTTATTCTTGCATGGATATTCTGCTGCTTTATGATTCTTCTCTTCATAATTATGACGTTATCTTGTATCTTATGATACTTTATAGCTCATGATACTTTTTTCTGTATTTCCCTAATATCGTGGATTAATGTCTTCAATTAGAGTTTTTATTATTCTATTTCTCATTATTTCATATTGTGTTGCGTTTCCTAATGTTCTACTCTCCATATAAAAGTCTTGCTCATCGATTTGTTTAGAATTCCTTTAATTATATATTGGATTTTGGCTTCAAAATTTATATTCGCATAGCTAGTAATTTTCATTATGCAATACATATGATATCATTTCATAATATCATTATTCTGTTTCCTTACTGACTCCTTATACATTGTTCTGTTATTGACTGTCTTTGCAAATTCTTTGATTAAAGATTTTTTTCAATTTTACAATATTACGCCTTTCTCATATTATGGCTGATTCATAATAGCTTCTTGGTATAGATTATTTTTTATGCCTTTGTTCACTGATAAATTTCATAATTTCATAAGTTTCCTTAAATTCTTCCATCCATTTTCGGATTCTTCCCATCCCAACAAAGATTTGTAGTGAATTCTCGATATTTTTGAATGGACATTTCTTTGTTATTGCTCTTTTATCCATCGTTACCATATTTCTCATCGTCTTCTTTGCTGTCATTCTCTTTGTCAACTTTTTCATTGTATTAATTTTTTTCATTTGTACTGTTTTCCTATCTCTTGATTTCTTTTCTTTGATTTCCTGAAGGAGCAATGACTGAGAAACAAGAGCGATTGAACGATCTGACAATCGAAAGATCCAGGTTCTATCCCTAGCATCATTTCAATACCCCCCCTCTCCTCCCTTCCTCGATTTCCGTGACTGAACATACTCGATCTTTTTCTTTTAACATGCAAACCGTATTGGAGCCAAAAAGATATCATCAAGTTCTTCAACCTGGAGGTTAGTCGCTAGACCAATCACTAGCACTCTAAAAAATACCGAATACGAGCGGCATAATTCTGATATCCGGAATGAAGGAAATGGCATCTCCCAGCATTATCGAAAGTAACGGGAACCTATGATGATTATAAGAAGGAAATATTTTTCCAGGACAATCATATATTTAAAAAACTTTACTATGAAAACTTAAAAAAATGGTCTCCAGTCCCGGGTAAGTATTAAATTATCAAAATGTGAAGAATCTCCCGGTTTGACATGATAAAAATGAGAAACAAATTGGAAATCTGGAACGTGCATATCCTATACGTTGCAGGCAAACTTACCAATGCAGTTAAAGAAATGAAAAGACTACAAATCGATATACTGGGAATCAGCGAAACCAGATAGGCAAATAAGGGATTATGCCATCACAATGAGACATTACATTCTACTACTCAGGCGCTGACAAATTAGTCGTGAATCATCGCTACGGAGTGGGATTCTTGATTAAGAATTCACTCAAAAAATGTGACAAAATTGTAGTAGTCTACTCGAAAAGAATAATAATACTTCAAAACACCAATAATGAATCTGATCAAGATCTATGCCCGGCAAACAAATATGACGCTGCGCAATTCTATGAGCAATTACGCGATGCACTATGAACAAACAAGAAAAACGAAATTAAAATAATCCTTGACGATTTCAATGTCAAAGTTTATTCTAATTGGATGTAAAGCGAAGAAGTAGTTAGAAAATCCGGTCTTGGCAATAGAAATAACCGAAAAGACATACTCGTTCAGTTCTGCTTGGAGGAAGAATATGTCATCAAAAATACATACTTTCATAATTTCCCGCCACATAAACTATATATGTGGAAATCGCCACGAGATAACGGCTAACATATTCATCATCCATAATCACATCGATTATATGTTAATAAACAAAAGATATCAAAAGAGCATCAAAAGAGTGCTTGTATGTCCTGGTGCAGACATAGAATCGGATCATAACCCTCTAATAAGAATATTCAGATTCAAACGAAAACAAGTTATAAGTAAAAACAAGAACAAGGCATATAATATCTTCTCTCTAAGAGATATACGAAAGTGCGAGATATTAAAAGACAAACTTGATAAACACATCAGACTCAATAACAACAATGAAAGGACCAACAATATCAAGGACCAATGGCAGAACATCAAGGATGGTATCTATAATGCCGTCAAAAAGGTACTAGAATATAGAAAGAAAGTACTTAAAAAAGAATGGATAACATTGGAAATTCTTGACATGATGGAAGAAAGAAGTCTCGCGAAAGGAAATATACAGAAATATAACCATATACACTAGAACGTACATCGCAAGCTAAGAGCAGCAAAAAATATATGGCAATGTAAAAGAGCCAAAGAATTGCATACAAAGCACTTCCATTTGAGCTAAAAGAAGAAGCTAAAAGAGATTACCAATACCTCCAGATATAAAAACTCAAGAAGCTAAAAGAGATTACTAATACCTTCAGAAAAACAAGCATCTCAAAAATAATAAGATCTTAACAGATTCTACAGAGGAAATTTCTAGAGTATGGAAGAAATATATCTGACAACTTCGATAATGTATGCTTAGAACCTCCAAGTGGTATTTTCAGCACCGCTGGCCAATAATGAAATCAGAACTAGTTTATACATTTTTGGCACTTAAAAACGGAAAGGCATCAGAAGAGGCGACATACACGTGGAAGTGCGGAAGACTAGTGAATACTAAAAGTTTTGCTAGTTATTTAACGTGATTTATGACTCTGATTTATGACATTCCAGTGAATTGGCTCTACCTTCGTTGCTATACCACGTGGTAACGCTAAAATGTGAGGAACATCAGCTTCATGAGTCATACACTCAAAGCCTTCCTGAAAATAATCCAGAAAATATATAATGTGAAGAAAAATCAGAACATGATTCGCAGTTTGATATGCGTGATATACAGTTTGATTTCAAGAACAATCTAGATATGAAAGAGGCACTGTATTGTATGCAACTATTCGTACAAAACTGCTATGATGAATGAAAAGATGTATTTATATGCTTTATCGATTATCAAAAAGCATTTGACAACATACGATATGATTTATTAATGCTAATATTGCAAAAGATCGGCATTGATGAAAAGAACATCCGAATAATACATGAATTGTACTGGAACCAAATAGCATGAACTGTATTGGAATCAAATAGCAATTGATATTTTTCTACAAATTTTGAGGAATAGTCCAGAATGAAGTTTTGGAGTCGAATCTACGAAGTTATGTCGATTTTTCGAAATTGAATTCTTCAAGTTGCACTTTAGAAGAATCTATCAGTGACATTGTCATATGAAACTGTATCCATGTTATGATTATTAGTAGAAGAATATTATTAGAAAAGTTATGAAAATTTTAAACGTCGATCCATTCTGCATTGATAAGTTGAAGGAAAAGTTGAAAAATGAAATTTGTGAATCAATAGAAATAAAACTGTCTTACAGGAACGGTTGAAAGCAGCTATTTGTAAATGCATTCAATGGAGCTGAAGATTAAATAAAAGCTAAAGACAAAAGGAAATCTTCTTATAGTACGCTCAATGTATCATGTAGGCATACATGTGTTTTATCAATGCGAATCATGTTCTGCACATCTCTTCTGCACATCTGAATATAGTGACAACATGCCACTCGCACTTGATGTTGCGGAGCCATGAGTGTTGTCTGGTTCTCTTTTCTTCTCGATCATTCCGGTGAGAATGGTTTTTATTTAGGAGGATGTATCTGGGCCCCCGTAATATATGTCCCAAATATGATGTTTTCCATTATTTGACTATATTCAACAACTGTTACAAATGTGTGTTGGCACGGAGCAATATCTCTTCAGACATGTGTCTTATCCAGGAAATTCTTAGAAGAATTCTTAGTGTTCACACCTTAAAAGCCTCTATTCTGTTGAGGGATTTGAGTGACCAAATTTTTGCCTCATATAATAGTATTGGCTATACATTTGGTAACACGTAATCTAAGACTCAGAGGCACTTCTTGCCATAAGAAGTACTTACGAAATCTGGCGAAGGTTTTAAACATTGCTGTTCTTATTTTAACTTCCTCATCCCACTTGTAATTAAGTGTGCAGCTCAGATATTTAAATTTACTCATTTTTTCAATCGACTGATTGTTTATATAGAAAATTGCATCATGATGTGGTTAATGGCTGACTATTATTAGCTTGGTCTTATTCATATTGATGTTAAGATTCATATTCCTTTCCTATTTCGTTGATGGCATTTAAGCTAGTTTGTAGCTCCTGGATGTTCTTAGCCAGTATCGCCATATCCGCAGATTATTAATTATGGTAGGTTATTAATAGGGATGCCATTTACTTTTAATCTCGTTGCATGGCCTTCAAATGCCAGCTGGAATATCTTTCGCAGACATTAAACAAAAGTAGTGAGAATATACATTCTTGGCGAACTTCTTTAACAATTTCTATATTGCTGATTTGCGAAGCGTAGTTAAATCTGAATCTACGAAGGAAGGTGAAAGAAATGAGGCAAACAAAGAAATTGATTAGAAAATTTCGATTAGAAAAATATATTTAATATATAAGGAATAAATTTACATGGTACGACGGATATTACATTTGACACAATATTTGTAGACATTTTAAAAATTCCGAAATCTTTTTTTTCTTTATTATAATTTATAACTCACTCGACATAAACTAGACTCATTTAAATTTGAGACTTAAATAACAGTCACATAAGTTATATAGGATAGCTTAGAATATAATGTTCATCCGCATATAAACTCATTCTTAAGAAGGATATGAAACGGTTTATATTATTATTTCAGCACCTCTTTTTTTGTTTAATTAATTAGTGTGAAAATATTGCAGCTATTGCGAATATTATGTGCAACCAGCATTCATAAAAAACAGTCTTGAGTTATGTAGAATTAAAAATTTATCAAGTCATAAAATCATAAAATCATCTTTCTTCCCGGAATAAGCTCAATGTTTAGATCCGCATTATTTCGTATGAATTATATTAAAATATATCTTTATTGTTTGTTTTAACCAATACATTTTTCTTTTAATTATCTTTAATATTTATCATTAATTTGTTTTTAATGTTTTATGTCCGATAATTTTGAATATTTCCTCAAGTTCTTGTAATAATAAAATAGTAACGAGTTCATGCTATGATTAATTAATTACAGTAATCAGTAATCATCGAATCGGTTATTAGGCAATGACTTCAGAGATAAGCATTGGCAGCTGAATCTCTGAGACAATGAAATTTATTCAACGAAATACTTATGATCACGAGCTATCCCGAAAAGAATCATACAATTCGTTTAGAACCGAAAACAACGATCACATCTCATGCCATTATCTGAGTACTGATTTCGAACTAATAGTTGCGACTAGTCAGGACGTAATACAGATGGAATCCCGAATTAATGCGTTTGATTTCAATTCTTTCTCTAGGTCGAACTTTCTTGAATCATAACAAATAGAGTTATAGATAATAGATATTCGTTGCATATCGAAAGATGGGCAATCATATAATGGGAACAATTTCATTAGCGAATAATAACCATCGTATGTTGAAGTCCAAGTTCATATAGAAGCGTCATTTTTGATGCAGCTCTAAATTGTCGATTGGGCACACATTAATCGTTAATCGTTAATTAACCGTTAATCTTTTAACAATCCTATACTTATTTATAATATATCTAATTAGCATTAATTTAAATTTTCTTTGTGAAGCGCTAGTAAAATCTTGTATCGTCAATATATGGAATCTATAGGACTATCTCACTATTCGTGCATTGCTTCATGTGTGCACTTGATGTAAGATATTATGTCTTTTAATATATTTGGATATAGCTATAATATATACACTACTGAAATTTTAGCGTGTACAATTCAATTTATCAAGTATTAAACTGCGTTAGATAAGTAATCAATCATTAACCGAATTTTGTACTATAAGAAGATTTCCTTTTGTCTTTAGCTTTTATTTAATCTTCAGCTCCATTGAATGCATTTACAAATAGCTGCTTTCAACCGTTAAATCTATGACTTGCATCTATCTCTATTGCAGTTTTTTTATTTTTCTATAGCATCCTTTGTCACATTTAAATTTAAATGCATAAACGGCCAAAATTGGTATCGGATATTTTATATAAAAATGGATTCGGAGCTCATATAATTATAAGAATGATGAAAGATTATCGAAAATGCGTGATTCGCAGTTTAGAGCGGCATGAATTAAAAAGAAATGGTCGTTTATTTGAACCAAACATTTATTTTTAGATTATTATTATTCGTTAATTTTTTTTATATTATCCTAAAAATTATTACAAGCTATCATTAACATGACATTTAGTAATACATATGACAATTAAATGTTATAAAGTCTTGAAGAGTATATGTTCATTAGCATAAATGCCCTATAGAATTGCATCGGTCAGGTGCATAAGTTTTGTGGAAGTCTTCTTTTTAATCTGCGTGAAGTCTTGACGCTTCTCATGAGGTTTTTCGTGAGTATATTAGGATGTTTTTCCTGTCAATATATCTCTGAGCTGAGTCTTCTTATCTCATCTCTAATGTATGGCACGTTAATATCATGATGCAGAGTGTTATTGATAATATATCAAGGTGCATCAATGATAATTCTAAGGAATTTATTTTGAAATCTTTGTAATATTTTGTAGAAGAAAGGAATTATTGGTGGCGGCACATATCAAAAGCTTGTAATCAAAGAAGCCGACGCGCATGTGCGCGTTGCATCCAAAACAAAGACAAAGACAATCATGGAAAAAACTGTTGATACCCAGAAGCTCGCAGGATGACGTGATTCATTCAGATGATATCGATATGATATGATAGCGATTGGCTGACTATTCTGAAATATAGCATTATTTTTTGGTATATAAAGGACGAGGACAGCAAAGACGTGACATAGAGAGAATGAGACAGTATGTGAGAGTAGTAGTAATTGAGAATGGTAGTTGTTGAGCCAGTAAGGCCTTGTAGAGTTGCGAAGCCTGTAGAGTCAGCTAGCCTATCGAGAGATGTTATATCTTTGCGAAGAACACTAAAGAGCTTCTTTACTTATTGTTTTATCAATCTGAGACGTCGAAAACCCATCATATTTAACATTTCTATCAGGATAGAAATATCCTACAATTTGTATATTAAAATTGAAAGCCATATCCCATACAATTGAATATCGTAGGCCTAAATAGATTGAAAATTGCCTTGTAACAACGTATTTTCAGTCGATAGTTGTAATTTATTGCCGAGTAGTCAATACATTTTCCCCAGTTGAAGTTCAAAATGTTTTCGCTTGGTAAATATATATTTTTTTCCAATTTAGTTTGCGATCCAGGTGTAGCCCTAAATATTTGGTATCTTCTGCTTGATGAATTCTGAGACCATTCAGAGTTACTGGTGGATACGTCTCTTTATGGGTGAATGTCACTTATACAGATTTTCTTTCGTTAGCTTTTTTTCCATTTTTTAGCCATCTCTGGATTTGATAAAGGCTTTCTTGTAGTCGCAAGGATGTGATTGTTATGAGCTACAAGTATAGATGTATCGTCCACACAAGTTGCTCTTGTATAGTTCAGAGCGACCGGAAGATCAGCGGTAACAGATAAAATACTGGCCTTACATTATCTTGAGGCACTCTAGGGTTAATCTCTTTGTTGTATGACTTACTTCTCCATATTTAACTCTAAAAGTTCTGTGTAATAAATAAGATCTTATGATCAGTTGAATAGAGATCAGTTGAAAAGCTGTTTTTAATTTTATAAAGTAGTCCTTGATGCTTTATTGAAAGCTTACGAGATATCGAGTATTGCTATGCAGTATTTATCTCCTTTTATATTGTTATTTATTTTTTTAACAATTCTATGTATCTGCTGTATGGTTGTGTATTTATTTTGAAAACCAAATTGATAATCGGGAATGAGCCCATAACTCTCCATTATTATGGAGATCCTTCGGAGTAAAAGTTTCTTAGATAGTTTCAATAGAACAGGCAGTAAGCTGATCGGTCTATACGATTCTGCAAGTTTTGTAGGCTTCTGGATCATAATAATTTATGCTATCTTCTGGGGTGGAATTGGGATAGAAAAAAGCCCCGTTTAGGGAGCTAAGGATTACATAATTGGGTGATGTATTTTATTATATTTTATTTCTCATTTTTGGCAGCTTCTGTAGTATTTCATTGATTATGAGATCATACCCAGCACCTTCTTTGTTACTCGCTAATAAAATTTTTTCTGTCAAAGTATCGACCGTCTTTTGATGTGTAAGGAGCCGTTGTCTTTTGATATTGCTGAGATAGTATATAAGCTCGAATGCGTTTGAATGGCGTTTTTTGTCCTGAATGAGTCAAAATTGATCAGTCCAAGTTGCAGTCATACAGTTTACGTGATTCTATTGCTGTCCATTGTAAATCTATTTGTTATACATTAGATCATATAATCGAAGTTTCTCAGTATTTGCTTTACTTCCTTTTTTTCTTCTGTAGAAGAGATTTGCTTACAATTATATCATAGTTTCGCATGTTTCATTCTTTATAGATTTGTAAATGTCTCCGCTTAATTTGTTAATTTGGAGTTTCTATTTGGCAGATTATAGAACTATTTCCTTCAATAACATGCATGAATGAATTGGATTAAGGATATGTTATTTGTATCAAAATTGGGGATTTCTTAACAGTTTCATGGAAGGATACGTGTGCAGCTTTGACAAGTCTAATCCGGAATCGTGGAGTGGATGAATCGCGGATTAGAGTATCATCATTGTGAGTCGTGGTTTGTAGATGTATTAAGTCTTTTTCGCTTCTTTGATTTCTTTATGGATGCCATCTTGATTTTTATTAAAGCTATGTTCAAGTTCGTATTTGTATTCGTCTAATAGTAGTTTTCTTTTATTCAGATGGGTTTTTTTTATATAAATTGATTTTTATTTCCTCAATCGCATTAAGATATTTCTTTTAGAATTAGAATTTTCTTTTTTTATTGTTTGATTATTCTAGATTGTTTGTGCAAATTAATTTTTTTTACAGAGTTGTTTTACTTTTGAAGATATTCGGTTTTGACTTTGTCTTAACAGATTTTTCTTTACTAATTTCTATAATGAAAATTTATATTGATTATATAATAGATATTGCAATGAATATTACATTTTCACAAATTAAAATTTGATTATCGCATGGATTAGATACATAATTTGTAATAGAAGTATTGTTATAATATATATAAGTTGTAATAGAAGTAGTATATAAAACGTCTTTTCGAAAAATAAAATACACATTGCAGACATGGATGTCGATTTTTTTATACTGCATACAAATATGGCTATATGGACAAGAGATGTTACGTATAGCATGATCACATACAAAAGATTTTTGTGTAAATAATTGTGTAAACAATTTTTATCAATCTCAAATTTAATTTGCGAAAATAAAATAGAACGTAAATATAAGCGAATCTTTTTTATATTGTATAGATATAATATGTTACATGGACAAAAAATGTAGCATAATTAAGAAATATGAGAAAATTTTTGTCACGTTGTTTCATAATTTTTATGTATAGGACATTTTAACCATTATGATTGTTGTATTCACTATTACGCAATGCCACATTGCGGTTTTATTACTTATCTCTTTTCTTTTCATATCAATACATTCGTACACTACATATATAACACATTTTTTTCCTAATTATAATCAAATATAATTAATTAATATTTTACTTATTAATGTTTTAATTAATGAGTAAAATTTAATATCTTTTCGCATAACTGCATAATTTGACTTGTGATGTTGCAATATTATTTTTTCAGCAAAATATAGCAAATAATTATTCTTTGTACGTATGACTTCTATGATTATCGATGCGATTTCTAATAAATAATATTTTATTTATTTTATAGCTTTTTTCTCTTTCATGATAAAAATAAAAGATAAATATTTAATAAATATTTTCTTTTAACCATATCTAAAAAAATTTTTTATATTTTTTATATTTTATATTTTTCCTACTAAATGAATTCATTTATTTCATTTTTCATATTGATTAATATATACTCACGTTTAATTATTTTAATTCTTTCGTATTATAAATTTTTCAGTATTATAAATATAAATCGTATTATAAATATTCAGTATTTCTTAATATTTATTACATTAAAGAATTTTTATTATTAATAATTTTATCATAAATTTCTTTTTAATATATATCTTATGTAATTAATTATTAATTTATTTATATTTAATTCTATTATTAATTTTTTATTAATAATTATTAATTAATAATTATTAATTTCTTAATATTATTATTAATTTTTTATATTTATTATTTATAAAAATAAACACGTATAATGATATTTTGCACAATATTTGTTATATTTATCCAACAATTCATTCAAATCGGTTAATATCAGATCCATTTTCTCGCTGTTTTTAATCTTTGATTATTACAGATTTCAGGAAGCTCCGAGATCTGACTCACAATTCTGCTATTTCAGAACGGAACTCCTTGACCCAGCTTGGCAAGCTTCCTGTTCATCATGAATTTTGATTTCAATGATGTCATTTTTTATAATTGGCAACGAATCAATGTGATTATGTTCGATGATTTCGTAGTCAAATTAGATTCCTATACAGGTTGCACCATTGTCAAACAGTAATAGCAGCTTCGCCCACGAAATTCAGTTATGCAGGACAACATACGGAAATAGAAATTATGAAAAGACGGAGCACGGTTTAACTTTCGCACAACGCTTTGCCGTTATGATTATAGAAAAAAAGGACAAACAAACAACGGTTCTACATTGATTTTTACATTATCGAGCCTGATTATTCTTGCAGATAACTGCAATAGTAAATAAGTTACGAAGAATTAAATATTTATTTAACTTCTGGAGGTATTTATTTAACTCCTCAACATTTAACATTCAAGAACAGATGTTGCCAAATCCTTTTTCTGCTGCTAGTCATTCGATTATTATTCTTTCTACTATTTCGAACAAGAATTCCTTTCAGTTCAGTTTAGCTTTCATTCAGTCTTCGCGATATTTTAGAAATTACTCGACACGGATAAATGTTGATTGTATGTTGATCGCTTCCCGTTAACCTTTAATGTTTACAATAGGGAAAATACCTATATTAATCTCGAAAAGATATTAAATAAACTGAGTTATAAATCATCAAGAAAATTTATTTATTTATCAATTTTTATATGCTTTGAGGTCTTGATACTTAGGTTTCGCTACCATGTCGTGTCATTGATTGCCTATGAAAATGCTTATTAGATATGAAGCCAGTCCTTTTAACAACTGAACTATTATACATTTTAACTATCATATCGGTTTTTCTTTGTTCTGACTTTAGCTGATGATTCTCTTTGAGAATTGATATTAGCACCGCGAGTCCGGAATTATGTTGATAAAACACTTTTCTAAAATAAGATATATCATCGCGTATGCAAGCCAAATATTGAATAATGCCGAATGCAATCGACTACAAGTCGATGGATTTCGCATGTCTGATCATAATCTGGGCAATCCGCTATATGTGAGACTATTTCGAAGGATATGTATTCATCATTATCACTGATTATCAATCTTTCTACTGATTACAACGGCTGGACATGCCAATTGGTCAGTATAACTCGAATTTCAGTATGATCTAGAGATCTGTCACAGAAAGGGATCTTTGAATCGAATCGCTGATGTATTATCAGATTATAGCCATTCTATGATCTATGAATTCTCAGAATCGTGCAGAAGAATCTGACTTATTCAAATTATCCCAATTATTAAATCCATGAAAGATAATTATTTTGTTATTTATTTTATAAATTTGATTTTTGTAAAATTTCAACCGGGAAGCAATGGATATAATACGTGATTAAGGATCATTGGCTGAAAATTCTGCATATGAGTGCAATGATTTTTTCGTGATAAGGAAAATATATGTATGTCACATGTATCGGCAATACTATTGATTTGGAATATTCCAAAAAATCGCTTGATATATACTATAAAGTAACCTAGATAAAATCGCCCAGTGCAAATCCATCAACGTGCTATGCAACATGCAGATGTTGCCATTTATCATTATCAACAGCATAAGCATCGATATCATTCTCTGGCAGGAATATCTGCAAGTAATATTGTCCGACAACGGCATTTAAGTGCAATCCACGCAATTGGAACAGCTATTCGTCGCATAATATCTGCCACTAATACATGTCGAACCACGCCACACATTACTATCCTGCTAAGAAAACGAATTTCATTCTTAAAATGATAATCATTCAATTTCTCAAACCGAAATAGAGATAAACAGCTACAATTTCTTTATAATATTGCATAAAGTCTCCGGGTACACGCCAATTTATCTCAATTATGGTCATGAAATGACAAGTTATTGGAACGCTATGAAGTGATAACATACCGAGATTGATGAACTAATTTGAATATATTTGATCCACCTACTTCATGACTGCAGTATTATGAGAGTGAGTGCCTGCCGTGCATTCTGATAGCTGATTATCATAGATAGTGAGTACGTAAATGGGAATATATATTTTTATGGGAATATATATATATTTTTCAGCAAAACAAATATTGAGCGCCAAATTAGCGCTGAAATATTGCGCTAGAAGTCGGATGTATATCACTGATGTGGATCTATCGACGGGATTGAAGTAGAAAATAGTATGGAAATATATATATCCAAGACTTAAAGTTCTTCTTGATTCATGAACGATAGCAGAGGACGAAAAAAGACTAAGGCAAATCAGGAGAGAAAAAAATTTCAATAATGATATTAATATTAAAGACATGAGATAAATAAAATCACAATAATAGTTTCCGAAAAGAGACAAAGATAGAGAGAGAAAGAGTAGGAAAGAAAGAGAGAGAGAGGGAGAGGGAGAGGGAGAGAGAGAGAG